>CABHPH010155258.1:0-72224 GCA_902168325.1 Peromyscus nudipes | reverse complement strand
TTAATATATGAGTGCTCTGTCAGCATGTATGCCTGCATGCCAGAAAATGGCATCAGATCCCATTATAATAGATGGCTGTGAGCCACCATGTGGTTGTTGGGACTTGAACTCGGGTCCTCTGGAAGAGCAGCCAGTGCTCTTAACCACTGAGCCACCTCTCCAGCCCCCTTTTAAAAACATTTTTTTGTGTGTGTCTTTTTTTGTTTTCGAGACAGGGTTTCTCTGTGTAGCTTTGCACCTTTCCTGGAACTCACTCTGTAGCCCAGGCTGGCCTCGAACTCACAGAGATCCGCCTGCCTCTGCCTCCTGAGTGCTGGGATTAAAGGCGTGCACCACCACTGCCCGGCTTAAAATCATTTTTATTGTGTATGTGTGTGTATGCATGTGAGTACAAGCACCAGCCACAATGTATGCATGGAGGTCAGAGGATAATTAGCTGAAGTTGGTTCTCTCTCCACCAAGTGGGAACCACGCACGGATTGAACTCAGGCCAAGCAAGCACCTTTACCCACTGAACATCTTGCTAGCCTCCATCTATCAAGTTCATGTGCTATTCCTACTTTCTGTGTGCTGTTTCTAACATAAGGAAACACACACACACATACAAGGCATTTTCGTTTCTTTTTTTTCTGAAGATTTATTTACATTGTGTATACATATGCGTGCCTGGGGTTGGGGGATGCGTATGAATGCAGGTGCCAGCGGAGGCCAGGGTGTCAGAGCTGTCAGATCCCCTGAGCTGTAGTTATGGGCAGTTGTAAGTGGCCCAAGGTGGGTGCTGGGCACCACTGGGGTCCTCTCTAAGAGCAGTATGAGCTCTTACCTGCTGAGCCAACTCTGTAGCTCCACAAACAGGTGTTTCGTTTTGTTTGTTGAGACAAGGTCTCAGTAGCCTTCAACTTCTGGTTTTCCTGCCTCATCCCCTCAAGCATTGGGATCAGAGGCACACACTACCATGTCTGGCTTAAACAATTTCTTCTTAAAAAACAAATCCCACCACGTATGCTGTTCTGCATTTTTAATATGCCACAGCATAACTACAGTACGATTTGTCCAGTCGTTTCCCAGCTGAGAACATTAGGGGGACTCAGGCGAGGGGTGCACAGAACTCAATGTACTGTTTCCTCTTAGAATTCAGCTCTATTGGGACATAATTCATATACCAGAAAACCCAGCCTCTCAAATTGTACAAGTCAGTGATTTTATGATATCTGCAGAGTTGTGCAACCGTCGCCACTATCTAACTGCAGAACATTTTTATCGTCTCCAGAGGAAACCAGGATCCATTAAGCAGTCACTCCTCACTCCCCACCTTCCTCAGGTCCCTGCAGCCACCAGTCTACCTTCTGGTTTTATACCTTGGCCTAGTCTGGACATTGTATGGCAATGGAATCATACGACCTGGTGGGCTTTTGTAACTGGCTTGTTTTTCCTCTGCATACTCTTCACAGTTCATCTACCCGGTGGCATGTATTGATGCTGCATTTGCTTTTCATTCCTGCCAAACAACCTCTGTGTCACATCTGTAAGTTCTCCATAAGTCAAATTTAGCTTTTGTCAAAGAGGTGTGCGCACACTTTGACCTCAGCTATCACTCGAGGAAACATAATTCACAGACACAGGAGCGCCATTACATAAAGGAGGGCGCAAGCCCGATGCTGTTTATACTGAGACTGACAGAGAACAACAGAACACTGGGGACACCTTCGGGTCCGGGATTAAGCCAAACTCTATGCAGCCCGCTTAGACCCAATGAAACAGGCCACTCCCACGTCTCAGGACCTTCAACATGGCAATTTATATCTCAGTGTTACAGTCCACTCTAATGCCACATTTCCTGCCCCATGGTCAGTGGAGTCCAGGCTCCAGACTGACAGGGCAACCCCCATGGGGGACTGCTGGGAGATTTTTCTCTCTTGCAGCACAGAGAAAAGGCATGGTTAAACAGTGACCTGACTTACACATGGTGCATGCCATGGGCTTTGTTTGTTTGTTTATAGGGTACTCTCATGTAGCTGAGGCTGCTTTCCCAACTCCTAATCTTCCTACCTCTAGCTCCCAAGTCCTGAGATTACAGCCATGCACCCCCAGACCCAGCTGACTCATGACCAAGCAAGTCCATGTCAAAGCCTCCTGGTGACAGGGTCAGGAAAGTAGAACCCACCCCTGACGAGGGAGAACAAACATTCTAAAGGACGGTACAACTTACCACGGCCCCCTGGGAAGGTGTGGTGGCTTCTGGACCTATGTCCTCAGTTTTAAAATAGTTGCTGAGAAACTTCAAAGCCAAAAGAAAGCATTTTGGAAACAGTAAAGAGACAGACAAATGCAATTGTCACCGTTACTGTTGTTAGGGAAACGTCCAGAAACATAGGTGAAGGCCAGCCTGTGGAAGGCTGGACGCCAGGTAAGGGTGGCTTTCACAGAAGCATCGTGAGTGTCTGAAAATGGACACACTCTGCCTAAGAGGGTGCCAGACAATGGCAACTGCCCACAAGCTTCCTTGGCCTTTGATTATAACCCTGCTTCTTTCAATCAAGAAAATGTCAGCCTTTTCAATTCAATTAAACTCTGCACACACACACACACACACACACACACACACACATTCACACACCTTACACTCAGAGGCCAGGCAGCTCCAAGGTCAGTTTTGTGACCTGAGCACAGCAGGAGCCGGAGTCAACTCAACCTCGTGCTTGACTCTGATCCTGGGTTCAGGGTGTGACACTCACTAGTCAGGGTTCACGACTTCAAAGGGCCATGGATTTCATGGCAGAACAACCAAGCGAGACTATAAACCCAGCTGCAGGATGACAGGAATGCCTGAGTTTCTTGGCCTCTCTGGAGGTATTGCCCAATGCCCGAAGCTGGCTCCATGGGCTTAAAGCCTAAACTTTCATTTAATATTTGTACTGAGGTTGAGTTTTCCTTTTATCCATAAAGCCCTTAAGATTTCTGAAAGCCAGGTACCAGATTCTGGAGGACAGTTTGGAAGGCAATCCAGACACAGGAGTAAGGAGAGATGGATGGATGTTCTGGGCCACCAAGGCCACCCACCATCTATTGCTGGAGCCTAGGCCAGTGACTCTTGGGAGTGGCCAGAATTATCCCCAAGATGACCTCTATCCTTTCTCCTCCAGGCCTTCTTTACAGAAACCAGCAGGTAGTTGAGCTCTTGGGCCACAATGTCTGGTTTCTGTATGACTTTGGTGGGGCTATCAAGTTCTCTGAGGTTCAATTTCTTCATCTATATGATTTAGGTTTTAATATGTTAAGACACATCAGAGCTTATTGCAATGCCTAGTACACTCAAGTATGAACTATTACAGACGAGACAGGTTCTAGAAATTTGACAGAACGTGGAAAAAACACAGGTTAAGCATGAGTTTTTGTGGTGAGGGGTCTTCTTGCCCTGAGGACAGCCTGGAGACAAACCAACCCATATCCAGCCTAAGACATGAGGAGGAAATGCCTGTGAACCTGTGGGTTTCGGGATTTCTAAACATGTGCTCAGTCGCAGGTTGTCCCGAGGGGTTCCCTATTGGGATGTCTAAAAACCCCAAGTCTCCATGATGTATCAGCCCCACAGAAGGTCTGCTGGGTTAGTAGAGGGTGGAGGCACAGTGCAACAGGCCACCTTGTGGATGTCCCCCTAGGGAACTCTTCCTCAGTCACCACCCACTTCCCATAACTTGCTAGGGAACTAAGTCTGCCCCAGTGGGAAGCATAGGCTTCCAGAGAGTGACACAAAGGCCCCCCATTCGATATCCAGGGTACAGAGTTCAAGTCCCCATTGTGTGTGGCTACTAAGTGTCTGGCCTTCAGCAAAACATGCTATTGTTCTGGGACTTTGTTTCTTTATTTATTAAATAAAGGATGATTTCAAAGGTCCCTGTCTGGCTGTAACATACAGTTCTTCTAAAACGTCCTATTTAATAAATTAGGCTTTATTAGGTTCAAGCACATACTTGTGTTATTATTCTTAAGTCATTTAAATTAGATTCAAATTAGGTTAACCAAGTGTTGCCCTCCAGAGAGCCAGGGACTAGGAGATAAGAATAATTCATAGCCTCTTATCAATCAGCAGTCCCTAAATGGGTGCTTGAAGAACTGCTTGAGCATGCTTGAAAAGCACCACGAGTCTGTAATTTAAATATTCTCACTTTACATCTCCTTCACATCTTTCATTTGCTTAGCAAAACCTTTCTTTCTTTTCTTGCACCACACAGTCAGCGAGAAGGGCACTATCTTACTACCGTGAAGGGACCGAACATTCCTAGGCGGAGCAGCCTTTGATAACACGGGCCTGAGAGGAAGTAACTGAGAACTCGCCCTTTCCACGGTGGCATCCCTGTGCTCTTAAACTATTCTGCCCTTTAGATGTCTGGGACCTGAGGCAACTCTCTACCTTTATTAACTGTAGCGGCCTCCAAGGCCTCCCTTCAGAGGGCCAGCAACAGCCCAAAACTCTTCCCAAAGAGCCAGGTCCCTCACAGGCAAGTGCCTGTGCCCAGCTCCCCAGCATGCAGCAGCCCTAGTCTGCGGCCTGGGATCTCCATCCTGTCCTTTCTGGTTCCTTTGCTCCCAGCCAGCTAGCCATCTCAAAAGCCAGAGGCATCATCTATCCCCTGGGCCTGCAGACAGGGAACGTAGAAAGGGAGAAGGGAGTCTCCCATTGTTGTGTCTGGACAGCTCTGACCCTCTTGTGCGCGCACGCATACACACACACACACACACACACACACACACACAATTATTGTGGCCCCAAAGCACCAAGCAAAGCTGACATTGGCCTGCTACTCCAAGGTGAGGCGTGGCCAGGGCAGGATGCAGCAAAAATATGCCAGCATTAACAATTTTGCAGGGTGGGTATTTCCCAAAGGAACCAGAAAACCTGGACTTTGAACCTTCAACTATTGCAAGTGGACACCAGTCATGGGCAAGGTAGCCAGAGAGAGATGGCTGAGGCCCTGGCCAGGCCCTCTCATGTTAGCCAAAGCTTTCTCAGGCAAGGTTCAAACAGTGTGAAAGGCTTTGATGGCGCGATGAGCCAAGGGTCTAGTTTAATTACTAATACATGGTGTTCAAACACGCCTTCCAGCACTTCATTGTTGGGGGATGAAGAGGAGAGAATGAAACAGCATGGGAAAAGGTTTCTGGGGCTGTTGTTGTTTTGTTTTTGAGACAGGGTTTCTCTATGTAGCCCTGGCTGTCCTGGAACTCATTTGTAGACCAGGCTGGCCTCGAACTTATAGAGATCCGCCTGCCTCTGTCTCCTGAGTGCTGGGATTAAAGGGGTGCGCCACTACACCCAGCTGAGGTTTCTTTTTTCTAACATAGTGTCTTGTTATGTAGCCTTTCCTCCTGCCTCACCATCCTCCTGCCTCACCATCCTGAGTGCTAGGAAATGACAGGTCGGCCTCACCATGGTCAGTGGGAGGAGATTTCTAACAGGAATTAAAAATCCACCCCATGTCTCTGTAATAATCAGTCTCTCCTGAGTACTAAGGAAATAATATCAATAAAGTCATAGCACACATTTACATAGTAAATGATTATGGGTACTCATTACCGAATTAACAAAACACAGACCAAAAGAAAAAAATCAGAATTCCCTGTTACGGCAAAGATAAAGATTTTGATGTGCAATTTCCCATTGCTCCCCCACTGAATTTCTTGAATCTGGCAAAGACACTTGAGCACAGCTCAGCTCAATTTCACAAGTCCCGTAGAGAAAGAGTTATCTGTGTAATTGGGTCTATGCAGCCAGCCAACAAAAGGAAGGCCCCCGAGGCTTCGGTTTAGAACAGCATTCTCAACCTTGCTAACGTTGCGACCCTTTAATACAGGTCCTCATGTTGTGCTGACCCCCAACCATAAAATTATTTTGTTGCTACTTCATAACTAATTTTGCTACTCTCATGAACTGTAACTTAAATATCTGTGTTTTCCTATGGTCTTAGGCCACGCCCATGAAAGGGTCATTCAGCCAGCCCCCAAAGGGGTGGTAACCCAAAGGCTGAGAACCAAAGGTTTAGAGGTTTTAGGTCATGCAGCAGTTTAAGTGTTGCCCTGAATGGCCTCAGCGTACCCAAGAACAAGCAGGCCAGTGAGCGGGTGGGCTTTATTTTCTTTCGCACCCAGTGACTTACTGAGGCAGAAGCTTGGGAAAATTACGGACTGCTCCAAAGTCCACCCGCAAAGGGTGCACACTGCTCCCCGACTCCACAGGAGGACAATGGCATTAAGGCCATGTCCAGGAGTGACACCACCGCCACTACAGTGTTCCTGACAACAGATAAAAGGTTTGGCAGGTTGCATGGCACAGACCATAAGCCAATAGGCCCTCGGGACCACACACACACACACACACACACACACACACACACACACACACACAGGCTGACCTCTACAGACATGGGAATGGGAAGCGGCCTTGCCGCCAGGGGACTGTACTCGCTGTATAGAACTGTATAGAACTCTGAACCACAAAAGAAGGTGACAGATGGTCTGCCTGGACCTGTGTAGTCAGACCATGCATGTCTCCCTGCCTCTGCACAAGAGCTCGTGGGGAAATGGTCTTGGCTGCTAGGGGATGTGGGTGGGGATCAGGACACCAAAGTCTCAGAGTGTGTGATCCAAGGAGATGTTCTACTGTGCTTTTTTTCTTTGCTTTCTTTTTGTTTTTTCATTTTTATTTATTTATTTTTCTATTATCAGCTTGATACAGTATAAATTTTTATCCTAATAGTGAAATGTTTCACGGAAGCTTGCCCAGTAATTGAGTAAAACCAAAACTTATTATAAGCCACAGTCATCCTAGGGTCCCTCCCCCCTGCTATATAGCCTCCCTGGATCTGTGGGTTGCAGTTTGATTGTCCTTTGCTTTATATCTAGAATCCACTTATGAGTGAGTACATACCATGTTTGTCCTTCTGGGTTTGGGTTACCTCACTCAAGATGATATTTTCTAGTTCCATCCATTTGCCTGCAAACTTCATGTTGTCATTGTTTTTCTCTGCTGAGTAGTACTCCATTGTGTATATGTACCACATTTTCTTAATCCATTCTTTGGTTGACGGGCATCTAGGTTGTTTCCAGGTTCTGGCTATTACGAATAGTGCTGTTATGAACATAGTTGAGCATGTATCTTTGTGGTATGATTGAGCATTCCTTGGGTATATGTCCAAGAGTGGTATAGCTAGGTCTTGAGGTAGATCGATTCCCAATTTTCTGAGAAACCGCCATACTGATTTCCACAGTGGTTGTACAAGTTTGCATTCCCACCAACAGTGGAGGAGTGTTCCCTTTGCTCCACATCCTCTCCAACATTGACTGTCATTAGTGTTTTTTGATCATAGCCATTCTGACAGGTATAAGGTGGTATCTCAGAGTCGTTTTGATTTGCATTTCTCTGATGATTAAGGATGTTGAGCATTTCCTTAAATGTCTTTCAGCCATTTGAGATTCTTCTTTTACCATTCTCTGTTTAGCTCTTTAGCCCATTTTTCAATTGGATTGTTCAGTATTTTGAAGTCTAGCTTTTTCAGTTCTTTATATATTTTGGAGATCAGCCCTCTGTCAGAAGTGGGGTTGGTGAAGGTCTTTTCCCATTCTGTAGACTGTCTTTTTGTCTTATTGACCGTGTCCTTTGCCCTACAAAAGCTTCTCAGTTTCAGGAGGTCCCATTTATTTATTGTTGTGCTCAGTGTTTGTGCTGCCTTTGCTTTCTCTTTATTTTTGTGTTGTTTTGTTTTGAGACAAGGGCTGTCTCTATTCTGTAGCTCTGCCTGTCTTGGAACTCACTCTGTAGACCAGGCTGGCCTCGAACTCACAGAGATCCTCCTGCCTCTGCCTCCTGAGTGCTGGGATTAAAGGTGTGCACCACCATCGCCCGGCCTGGTTTGCTTTCTGTTGCTGTGAAACTGTATGACCAAAGCACCATGGAGAGGAAAGGGTTTAGCTGGCTCACAGGTGACGACAGCCCGTCGTCAGAAGACACCAAGGCAGGAAGCCAGGGAAGAGAAGCAGACACCACAGAGGAGTACTGCTTCGCGGAAAGCTCAATTATCTGTCTTTGCTTTTTCCTTTCTCTCCTTTTTTGTTTTGTTTTGTTTTGTTTTTTTGAGACGGGTTTTGTTAATCCCACTGGTCAAGAATAAGACCACTACCACAGTTTAAAGCCAAATTTAAAGCAAGCTTTAATTAAATACTGGTCAGGTGGATGGACTCTCTGGCAAGGTCAACTCTGGGTTTCCAGAAAATGGCCCTGAGTCACCGTTTGCAGGGGCTTAAAGTATTCCCATCAGGTCCAATCAGGGGCAAGCGAACGTCCTGATATATTTCCTGCCTGTGAACTTCCCAACCACATGTGATCAAACACATCTGTTGTTGGTTTATTTATTTATTTATTTTCAGTTTTTCAAGACAGGGTTTCTCCTTGTAGTTTTGGTGCCTGTCCTGGATCTCACTCTGTAGACTAGGCTGGCCTTGAACTCACAGAAATTCCCTGGCTCTGCCTCCTGGGTGCTGGGATTAAAGGCGTTTGCCACCACCGCCCGGCTGTTTTTTGTTATATTTTTTAAAGACTTATTTATTTATTATGTATACAATGTTCTGCCTGAATGTTTGCCTACAAGCCAGACCAGGGCACCAGATCTCATTATAGATGGTTGTGAGCCACCATGTGGTTGCTGGGAATTGAACTCAGGACCTCTGGAAGAGCAGCCAGTGCTCTTAACCTCTGAGCCATCTCTCCAGCCCCTTGCCAGCTTTTCTTAAATTATCCAGTCTATCTTTTGTCTCTGGGCTTCTTACCTTTCTCTATTTCTTTCTTTGCTTCTTATTCCATGTCTGGCTCTGTGCCCCCCCCTCCTTCTCCTCCTCTTGCTTCTCAATCTTTCCTCCCATATTTCTCCTATTTATTCTTTCTGCCTGCCAGCCCCACCTATCTTTTCTTGTCCTACATATGGCTGTTCAGCTCTTTATTAGACCATCAGATGTTTTACACAGGCACAGTAACACAGCTTTACAGAGTTAAACAAGCACAACATAAAAGAATACAACACATCCGTGCATCACTAAACAAATGCTCCACTACATAAACAAACGTAGCACACCTTTAACTGATGTTCTACAACACAAACCCAGTGCAGATGGTTCAAACAAACTTGTTTAGGGGCGTGAAAACATGTGACTTGTTATCTCTCATAAACAATAGCCTCCAGCATTTCAGGAACTACCTGTCCTTGGGCAAGGGCCTTGCAGATCAGAGGCATTTTTGTTTCATGGATCTCTTAGACATAGTAATTAAAACTTAGAATGTAACTTAAGCTCTCATAGTTTTTCTGTGTATCCCTGGCTGTCCTGGAACTCACGCTATAGACCAGATTGGCCTTGAACTTGGAGATCTGCCTGTCTCTGCCTCCTAAATGCTGGGATTAAAGGCTGCACCACCACTGCCCGGCTCAATTACCTTCCTTATACAGCCCAGGCCCACCTGATTAGAGATGGTACCTCCCACAGTGAGCCAGGCCCTCCTACATCAATTAAGAAAATGTCTCACAGTCCTGGCCATAGGCCAATCTGGTCTGGTCAATTCTTCATGTGAAGTTCCTTCTTCCCGAGGGGCTCTAGGTTTGTGTCAAGTTGACAGCTGAAGCTGACTGAAGGAGTTTGAAACCAGCCTGCAGGGGCCGACTATAGAGGGACTGGCCGGATGCTGGACCAGGGAAGAGAAGAAGGAAGGGAAGGCTCTGACTGAGGAAACCTGGCCATGTGAGAAAGAGTTTGCTTCTTCAGTCTCTCAACTGCAGTTAGAATCCAGAGCTTGGCCAGGGGGTTGCAGGGAGGGAATTAAGGAGACTTTAGTCAAATGAGGGATTGATGATGCTCTCAGAATAAACTGCACAGATCAGGGAGAGTGGTGCTTGCAGTAATCCCAGCACTCAGGAGGTTAAGGCAGGAAGATCACAGGTTCAAGCCCCATCTGGGCTACATATAGAGACCCTGTTAGTAACAACTAAATGGAGCAAAAGACATGAGTCTAACAGGCTCATGTGTGACAAAATGTTCCACCTCATTCCTAAGGCATGTTAATGAAAAGGACACCCATTATTTGCCTGGTGTCTTAGGATTTCTGGGAACATGTATCTCTGGCTCATTCTTTCTTTCATTTCTAGGAATATTATAATTGAATGAGCAGGCCAGTTAGGAACATGGCCTCCTGATTCAATCACATCTTCACCAGCTTCATGTTTTCCATGGTTTCCTTCACTGCCTAAGCCTGGCTGTTGTGAATCTCAATCTGTAGATCAGGCTAGCCTCAAACTCAGAGATCTGCCTGCCTCTGCCTCCTGATTAAAGGCATGCACCACCACACCTGGACCTAAACTGTTCTTGAATTCCATTTTACAAGTTGGAAGCTTAGCTGGGTGGGTCTTGTCCTGAGGTAACCACTCTATTTATTCCATTTCTTAATCTGTTTATCTCCTCAAACACAGCATTTAGTTCCATTCCACCTTTTGGTATCCCATTTCTCCTCAATCTGTACATTTTCTATTTTTCCTTGTTCAGCTGCTCCTTATCATTATAGATACCCATAAGAGTAAACACTAATAACCACATGACAGAGTCAATACTAGGCTGATTTGAGATCTCCTCTGCCAATGCAATTAATCCAAAACTCTTCAGTTTAGCCTCAGGCAGACCTTTTGGACAAGGGCAGAAAGCAGCCACACTCTTTGCCAAAATATCACAATAGTCTCTTGACCATATACTAATATTCTTCTCCTCTGAAATCTCTTGAGCCAGGTCCCCACAGTTTAAATCACCCTCGGTAACACTGTCTTCCATTTTCCTGGTAGGGTGGCCCATTAAGCCCCACTTAAAGTGTTCTAATCCAAAGTCCCAAAGTCCATATTCCTTCCAACAAAAGCATGGTCAGGCCTAGCACAGCAATACCTTACTCCTGGTACCAACTTCTGTCTTAGTTAGGGTTTTATTGCTGTGAAGAGACACCATGACCACGGCAACTCTTTTTTTTTTTTTTGGTTTTTCGAGACAGGGTTTCTCTGTGTAGCTTTGTGCCTTTCCTGGATCTCGCTCTGTAGCCTAGGCTGGCCTGGAACTCACAAAGATCCGCTTGCCTCTGCCTCTGAGTGCTGGGATTAAAGGCATGCGCTGCCACCGCCTGGCTGACCATGGCAACTCTTATAAAGGAAAACATTTAATTGGGGCTGGCTTACAGTTTCAGAGGTTTAGTCTGTTATCTTCATGGCGGGAAACATGGCAGTGTGCAGGCAGACATGGTGCTGGAGAAAGAGCTGAGAGTTCTACACTCAGCTCTTTCTCCAGAATCTGCGCCCCTGAGCCTGGGCTTGACCATCTGAGGCCTCAAAGCCCTCCCCCACAGTGACACACTTCCTCCAACAAGAGCACACTTCCTCACAGTACCACTCCCTGTGGGCCAAGCATTCAAGCACATAAGTCTACCTATGGGGGCCATTCCTATTCAAACCACCATGCCTACGAAATTCACAAATAATAAAAATTAGAACGTAGGAGACAGCTGAGATGACTCAGTGGTCCACAGCATTTGTTGCTCTTCCTGAGGACCCAGGTTTGAGTCCCAGCGACCACCGGGTATCACACGACTGTCTTTAATTCCACTTAAGGTGATCCAAAGCCCTCTTCTGGCCTCTTCAGGCACCATGAATGCTTTAGTGCACTGACACATATTCGTGCAGAACATTCATACACACACAAAATATACCCAATTAAAATTTCTTTCTTTTAAATGGACTGTAAATCTGAGCCAGGGTTTCTTAAGGGCCACTTAGGAATGAGTATCGGACACAGCTTTCCTAATTATTATTAGTGTGTGTGTGTGTGTGTGTGTGTGTGTGTGTGCAATGTGTGTGTATACTATGTGTGTGTGGTGAAGGGTATGTGAGGTACATGGACAGCCCAAATGTGCAGAGGACAACTCTGTGGAGTCAATTCTCTCCTTCCACCTTTATGTGGGTTCTGGCGATGCAACTCAGCTTGTCAAGCTTGTATGGCAATAGCCTTTACCCATGAACCATCTCACCAAATCTCAGACATATTTTAAATTGTCCATTCCCCTGGCCTAACAATTCTGCTTTTAAAAGTCTCTTGCACCAGACAGTGGTGGTGCACACCTTTAATCCCAGCACTTGGGAGGCAGAGGCAGGCAGATCTCTGAGTTCAAGGCCAGCATGGTCTACAGAGCCAGTTCCAGGACAGCTGGGGCTTTACAGAGAAACCCTGTCTCAAAAAGCCAAACAAATAAAGTCTCTTGCAACAACATAATCAGACGTGCAAAAAAAGTCCTGGCCAAAATGACAGCGGGGTGCATGCAGCTACTGAAGGCCATGACGTGCCATCTGATGCTCACAGTGCACTGCCAATATCAAAGGTTTTGAACTGTACGTACAGGTGTCCTTCAGAGACACCTCTGGCGCCAACTACCACGATAAATATCAAAATAAAGCAAGCCTTTTGAATTCTTTGGTCTCCCAGAACATGTGAACTCCTTACAATATTCCATATTAGGTATGTTTAGCCCTTTTTTTGCTTGTTTGTTTGTTTTTGTGGGGCCAGGGTTTCTGTGTAACAGCCCTGGCTGTCCTGGAACTTGCTTTGTAAACCAGGTTGGCATCAAATTCACAGAGATCCACCTGCCTCTGTTTCCTGAGTGCTGGGATTAAAGATGTGCACCACCACTGCCTGGCTCCACACCCCCCGTTTTAGAACATTTTAAACTTACTTTTATTTACTGTGTATGGTGTTTTGCCCGCATGTACATCTGTGTACCGCGTGTGTGTAGTGCCCTCAGAGACCAGAAGAGGGTGCCAAATCCTCTGGAACTGGAATTACAGGCAGGTGTGAGCTGCCCTGTGGGTGCTGGGACCTGAACCCAGGTCCTCTGGAAGAGCACCAATGCCCTTAACCACTGAGCCATCCCTCCAGCTCCATCGTTCAGCCTTTTGAACTGAAACTCAACAGTGTCATCTACAGAGTTCATGCTTGAGAACTGTGCAATCAAGTTACAAACAAACTCATGTGTTAAGTCAACCAGTGATTTTGTGTTGGACCTCCATAGCTGTCCCTGGTCATATGCAGCTGTGGGTTGGGCGCATGTACTAGTCTATATTAAGGAATGACATTATATAGGACAATGTACATCTTTCAGTTGATTTTAGCTTAAAAAAATTCTACTTGTCATCTGAGCTGTTGGGAGAATGGCATCGATAGCTTTAGCTTGCTGTGGGGTTGCCATAGGTCTCAAACTGTTAAAAAAAAATGTAGCCTCTGTGCTAGGAGAAGAGCTCATTGGTAGATAGAGCTTGGCTTCTTGCTGGAGGCCTTGGGTTCAATCCCTAGCACCATACACACACACACACACACACACACACACACACACACAAACGTGCACACTCAAGCACACAAGCACACATGCATGCACATGCATATACACATATGCACAAACACACACACATACACACAGACACATGCACGCACACACACATATAAATACATATATGATCTTTGAAGGACAATAAAACAAGATATGGCTGGGCGGTGGTGGCGCACACACCTTTAACCCCAGCACTCAGGAGGCAGAGGCAGCCTGGTCTACAAACCAAGTTCCAGGATAGCTAGGGCTACACAGAGAAACCCTGTCTTGAAAAAAAAAGTAAATAAATAAATAAAAATAATATAAAACAAAGCATGAATCAGGCCCAACTGTGCAGGCCTGCAATCCCAGATACTCAAGAGACTGAAGCAGGGGGTCACAAATTCAAGAACTGCCTGGGACACAGAGCTCGTCTAAGGCCAGGTTGGGCAACTTAATGAGACCCTGTCTTAAAATAAAAAGTAGAAGGAAGGCCAAGGATGCAGTGCAGCTCAGAGACAAAGCACACATCTAGCATGTGCAAGGCTTTAGGCTTCATCTCCACTACTGCAAATAAAAATAAAATAAGAGGTATGCTGTATGGTATTATTTCAAAAACATGTCTTTATAAAACAAAAATAAAAACAACCCTATGCACAGACAAACAACTGGAAGGGGCTGGAGAGATGACTCAGTGGTTAGGAGCACTGGATGCAATTCCAGAGGTCCTGGGTTCAATTCCTGGCAATCACGTGGTGGCTCAGAACCCACTATGGTGGGACCTGATGCCCTCTTCTGGTATAAAGTTGTACATGCAGATAGAGCACTCATACACAAAATAAATAAATCTTTTTTTAAAAAAAGTAAAGGAAAAACAACTATATGATCTTACATCAAAATACTAATAATATAATCTTTATCTTTAGCGGGTAGAAAGACTGGTGAATTTTTGTGGGGTTTTATTTTCCACATTCTTGCTGGGCATGTTATTTCTGGAAGGAGATGACATGCGGTTTTTTTTTTTTTTAACACATTACTTAGAACTAGGATTTTAAAACATATCCAGACATTGAGGCCCTTTATCATCTAAATTATTTTGTGTGTGCATGTTCATGTGTGTACACCTGTATGCTATATGTATGTGTGCATGTGTGGGAGGGTGAAAAGTACTCTTGTGTGCACATGTGCAGGCCATAGGCAGATAGCAAATGACCTTCTCTATCTGTTCCACTTTATTTTTTGAGACAAGGCCTCTCACTGAACCTAGTGCCCATCAATTCAGCTAGACTAGCAGGCCGGCAAACCGCAGGGATCCTGCCTCTGCCTCCCCAATGCTAGGATTGGAAGCACACCACTGAGCCTGGCTTTGGCGTGGGTGCTGGGGATCATGCGTTCCTGGCAAGCACTGTACTAACTGAGACACTTCCTCAGTCCCTCATCGTCCAGACTCTCAAGTAAATTCCTCAATCTGTGTGTTGTTGGCTCCCCAAAGTCTTTTCCCATGATCGGAGGCAGGCCCAGAAGACAGACACACACAGTCTTCTCCCTCTGTGTCATCTCAAAACATCCCAGGGTTTCTTAGTTCCTTTCCCGTATAACCTATCTGAGCCAATTATGTATCTGGCCCTCAAATTAAGAAAAAAAAATACGGTGCCAGACGTGACCCTCCAGCCACACTCCCATTTCAGTAACTGCTTGTTGCTGGGTCCTAAGGGCTCCCTCGGGGGAGGGAGTGAGAAGGGGCAGAGTCAATGGCACAGACACAGGGAGTCAGGGAAAAGGCAAACAGCAGGCTCCTTTATTCAGCAATGGGGAGAGCCTTATATACCCTCCTTCCAGCACCCAGGCTGCATCCCAACCCGGTGACATTGCGTGGTCACCCCACATTAACTAGGCATGATCAGGACCTCTGACAGCGCCTGTCGCTAGGCCCTCAGGCAGGCCCAGGTTGGCTCAACTCTTGCCTCACAGGCCTTATGTCCCTACAACTGCTGAGCTGGGTAGGCACGTAGTGTCCAATCTAGGAAACACTAGCTTTTATTTGCAGATTTCCCAATCTGCTGTGGGTGCTCTTTCAAGGTCTCAAGCTGACTCTCAGCTGAGAGAACCCCCCAGAGCGGTGTATGAGGACACCACGCCCCCCCCCAACTCCTCGCTTCCCAGTTCAATCAGATAGGGCCCTGAGAACTACCTGATGGACCTCAGAGGCTAAGACAGACCTAATGCTCTCATGAGCCCTTTCTTCCCAGACACAACCACAGCCAGCTGGGTGGGGTGAGTGGAGCCCTATCACTCAATGTGTGCCATCTCCCCTTGACTCTTGACCCCCAAAGCCACGAAGGGCAAACTGCAATTTATTCAAAACTGCCCTCGGATTCTGTGGAGACTCTGTGGCTGAACCCAGAATGAAGTGTTTCTGGAGGTGGGGGTGGGGGACGTTAGAGCTTCCTGTCAAGGACAGTTAATTTTAATTTTTCCACTGAGCTCAGCCTCAAAGTGAGGCTGATTGCTGCTCAGCAGGATGGGCTGTGTTAGTGGAGGCTTTAATTGAGTGCAGATCTGTGCCCCCAAAGCGTAACCTTTATTGTATACATATTTTGGGACATGAGGGGAAAAATGAAAAACAGGCCTTTTGAAGGAAAATGATGAAAGTGGAATGTGTTCTATATCCAGGATGCCAGTACCAAGGGCCAGTGGTGGGGAGCTCCATGGGACCCCAACTCCCCACCCGGCACCCCCCCCCAACACCACCACTCATTTTTGAGACAGGATCTCGCCGTGCAGACCTAGCTGATCTGGAACTCACTATTGAGACCAGGCCGGCCTCAAAATCACAAAGGTCCACCTGCTTCCGCAGTGTGTCACCAAACTGGGTCCCCACTCTTTTGCTTGCTTCAGGCAGGGCCTCACTCTAGTCTAGGCTGGCCTGGCACTTGTAACAATCCCCCTGTCTCAGTCTCCCAAGTGCTGGGATTGAAGACATGAGCTGGCACACCCGGCGGCCCACAGACAGCAGCTCCAATAGGCTCTTTGAAAAACCTTTCCACAGGCCCGACGCCTGTGCTCAAACCTTTCCCAAACACTGGCTACCGAGGGGCCTCTCACAGGGAACAAGGGCACTAAGGAGGGATGGAGGCACATTGGCAGAGGACTTGGCACATTTCTGATGTGAGGCTCCTCCTGGCCTAGGCTGTCGGTCCTTACTTGTGTCCAATATGGTTACTTCTGCCACACCATTTTATCAGTGGTTTTACTATGTGTAATGGCTAATCTCGGTTGTGAACCGGGAAAGAAGGACTCTCAACTGAGGCATTAGCCTGGCTTATGGGAATGTCTGAGGCGGCATTTTTCTAATTGCCAATTGATGGGGAGAGTGGGGGGTGGGGTGGGAATACAACCCACTGTGGGTGGTACCAGCCCTAGGCAGATGGGCTATATAAGAAAGGTAGCTGATTGTGAGCCTGGGGCTCCCCCATGGTCTCTGCCTTAGTTCTTGCCTCAGATTCCTGTCTTAAGCTCTTGCTTCCCTCGATGATGGATTGTAACCTGTAAACTCAAATAAACCCTTTCCTCACCAGGCCGCTTTTGATAATAGTATCTATCACAGCAACAGAACAACTTAGAACAGCCTGGGTCTTCACAGGATGCATACCGCTCCTCTGGTGCTCTAGTGTAAAGGTCTGAAACCTCGTTACCCTTCCCTGAGCAATAGCTGGTCTTTGTGCCAGTCAAGGACATGTCTTCTTAAAGCCAAACTACCACTCTCTTCAAACACTGACTAAAGCCCCAAATACTAAAGCCTATATTCCCTCCAAATCTTCCTCCTCTCCCCTATCATACACTCTGGTCCTCTCTTCCTCTCCTCTCCCCCATCATACACTCTGGTCCCCTCCACCTTTACCTCCCCATCATACACTCTGGTCCCCTCCTCTTCTCCCTCCCCATCATACACTCTGATCCCCTCCTCCTCTCCTCTCCCCCATCATACAGTCTGATCCCCTCCTCCTCTCCTCTCCCCCCATCATACAGTCTGATCCCCTCCTCCTCTCCTCTCCCCCATCATACAGTCTGATCCCCTCCTCCTCTCCCCATTCCCACACTGCTGAGACATCAGTGCAGACCAAGCTTCCTTCCTCTTATTATTATACAACCGCAGACCTTTCTTGCTTCCGCTTTTCATCCCCCTCCAATCCATCTCGACACATCAACTATTCTGATCTTTTAAACAAGACTCACCCCTTTCTTAAACCATCTATGGCCAGAGTAATATCCAAACCCCTCTTCTTGGTGGCCCAGGGCCCACCCCGCCCCCACCCTGCCCCCCTCATTCCTTCCCATTCTTACTCCCCATCCCTTCAGCCTGGATGAAACATTGTTGCCCCAGTCTGTTTCCGGCCTCAGTCCAATGCCACCTACCCACAGAGGTCTGCCAAGCACCCTTCCAAATGTAGTCTCATGGCCGTGCTGTATCATGTCATGTGGCCTTAGTGTCTCTACAGCTCCTGTTGTTCATTTGTCATTTGCTACTCCTGCTAGAATGGAAGTTTCCCAGGAGACCTTGGCTTGATCAATCTGTTCCCTTCTGTACCATCAGCACACCAAAGAATCTCCATCATTACTTGGGGATAAAGGATTGACTACAGAAGTCACGAAGATCTCCTTCATCACCCTCAGCCTCCACACCTTAGGTTGTGGTTATTTCCTTGACGTGGCCTGCCTCGCCTCCCTCTTCCTCTCCACATTAATTGTTGACTCTTGTAGTAAACAAATGCCCACCCTTGTAGTACGTCCCCCTGGACACTCCCCTCCCCCCAACACTCCCTCTAGGAATAATTGCTTGCTCTGATACTCTAGCCAATGGCCTTTTTGTCTAGCTCTGTCTAACTACCTCAAAGCAACCTTATTTTTGTTCCTAGAAATTCTTCTGCTGAAAACCAAGACTCGGACCTGGAGAAAGTAGGTCCTTGAAACAGGGCAAGCCCAGCTAGGCAAAGGGTTCAACAAAGCATTAAGTCCCTATCCATAGTGTCCTCCACCCTGCCAGCATCCATTCAAGAATTTTATCCAACCCCAACGAAATCCTCCCACAGAACCATCAGCTTGAAGCCGTTTTTCCCAGCTATGACCTCCAAACCCATAAATGTTTGGAGGCTTCAGAGTAGAGGCCTCTTTTAAAGGGTCTCCTGGGGCTCTGTGAAGCAGACCCAGACGAAGAGATTATTTCAGTTGCCTCTGGGGAGATCTGGCAGGTCCAGCCCCAGGACCTGCAGGATTAGGTGATGATCCAAAGTGAAAGAAAGGGCAAATGCCCAGCCCGCGCGTACTCCTGGGGATTGCTTTCTCATACTTGGAAAAACCAAACTATGCCCAGCGGCCTTGGGCTCAGGAAGAGAGGCGCTTTGGGTCTTTGCTTGTAATCGCCTTGCACTGGGAAGGCCCAGGGTCCTGCGAAGAAAGCCGTGCACTCCCCTCCCCACCCCCAAGCACACGGCGTCCACCGACTGCCCCTTCTGCCTGCCCTAGGGCCACAGCGCTGGACCGCTACGGGCTGCAGAAGGCGGGCTTCACGCACGTGCTGAACGCCGCGCACGGCCGCTGGAATGTGGACACCGGGCCAGACTACTACCGCGACATGGCCATCGAGTACCACGGCGTCGAGGCCGACGACGTGCCCACCTTCGACCTCAGCGTCTTCTTCCACTCGGCTGCCGCCTTCATCGACTCCGCTCTCCGAGACGACCACAGTAAGAGACACTCTCCTCCTTGCCCTGACAAGCCCCTCCCCCCGCTGAGGCCCCGCCCCCCCGCATAGACCCCGCCCCCCCGCCGAGACCCCGCCCCCGCCCTGCCAAGGCGCTCTCGCACCCCGCACCCCGGACTCCCGGGAAAGGCCCTGCCCCTCTACGTAGGCCTCGCCCCAGGAAGAAGCCTCCCTCCAGCCAGCCCGATCCTGCCCCCAGGGTGGGAAGCAGGATCTATAAGCCGGGAAGCGTTTCTCAAACCTGGTGCCCTGGGGTGCAGGGCATTGTCGCCAGGGATTGGCTGAGCTAACCGCCCCACTACTTATGTTGCTTGTGGGGTTCTGGGCTTGATAGCCACTGTCGGGAAAGGAAAGGAGGAGGTTTACACGGCAGGGCTTCTGGTCAGAGTCTTTGTCGCCGAAGGAACGGCCATCCTTGAAAAGGCCTGGGTGGTCTAGGAGTCCTCAACGCTGAGAACTGCAGCCAAAAGGCTAATGGTGCTTGGGCCCAAACTTGACTAGAGCCAAAGGCTTCAATGCCAGAAAACTTTTAAGGAGCTGGCTTGCTTGAGCACCCATGAACAGACTTCTGCTAACCACGCAAACCCACAGACTGCCCCTAAGACACCTTTTGAAAGTTGAGAGTCCTGTATAAACTATAGTAGAGGATCTGGGCGGTGCACCCACAGTGTCCCAATTTCCCAATGTCACTTACCCATCTTCTAAAGTCAAAGGACTAGTCCTTGCCCTTTAAATGCAGTTTTGGCTGCCCTAACGCAGGAAAGCTACACGTTTATTTTGGAGAGCAGGGCACAGTCTGGGTTTGCACATGGGTAAGACAATACGCAGTTACTGCCGCCGGGTGCCCTTCAGCACATTCCGCAGAGGCCAAAGGGACATCACCTCCCTAGTCGGCGCTCTGACTTTAGCCTTATGTGTCACACCCCTAAGGGAGTCATCACATAACTCAGGGTATCCAGTTACTGAAAAGAAGCCTTTCTTGCCAGAAGAGGTTGGGATTACAAGGCTCACTGACCGACTGACCTCCTTCAGGAACTTGCAACCTGGGTCTAGGCCTAGGCCAAGTCTGCCAGACAGTGGACCTTGATGGTACCATTGGCTCCACGGCCAGCCACGGCCAGCCACAGAATTTGTCATCATTTTGGATCAGAAGACACTATGCATTGAAAAACACCCACGGGGTCAAAGTGCTTAAATTAGAGGGATGTATCATTTCTGACCTGTCCTTTTATGATTCTATTTACGGATGTCTTTTGTATTCGGTACATTCTGAGTTTCCACACAGGATCACAAAAGCAACTGGACTCTAATTCATCACCACGAGGTAAAATTCACCTCGTAGTATTTGAAGTTAACTGAAAACATATTGGTGGTGGTGTGTTGTGGGGGGCGGGTGACATTGTACAGCAATCCAGTCCTTCAGTATCTGTTTCATGTGCTCCGCTGCCATTTTTATGTCTTAGAACTCCTTCTTAATGGAAGGGGCCTGGCAGACCTGGGAGAAGACAAGGCCAGGTTCAGCTTCTCATCACAAAACTCAGTAATGATGTGATTCCTCCAGTGATGAAAACATTTACCTCGAGCAGCTATAATGAGGAGCAGCAGCGGCGGAATCCATAAAGCTCTTGGCATAGAACCTGGAGCGCAGGAGGCCCACGGATGCACTTGATAGAGAGAGGCCGTGCACCGCGAAGCGTGTAACCATGCCCGCATGTGCGCCTCATCATCGTAAAGTTTCCGATCCTAAGAAGAAAGGAGAGAGAGAGAAAAAAAAGACATTCCGACTTTGAACTTGTATGATACACTCACATGAAAGCTTGTTTTAGGATTCCAGCACACGGTTTGAGAAGCTGCCCTCATTGCCAAATCAGGAAAAGATTTGGGCTCCGGAGTGAGATGTTTCAAGGGCTGCTGGGCGGACCACAACATCAGCCGGAAAGCATCACCCTGGTGTTAGACCGGGTGCACTTAGTAAAGGGTCAGGAGGAAAGAGTATATACAGGCATCAGAGCGTGCACAGGGAACGGATGGGTGAAGTGTGGTGATAAACAAGCTGGCTGGGGTTAGAGAGCAGATGACCCCTCTGGGGATGGGAGGTTGGGCTCCATTCTTAATGACCTTTGAATTTTGCACGTCTAAAGACTTTCCCAAGCCAGGGCCTGAAATGCCAACCCCTTCAGAACCAAGCGTCCTATGAATGAATGGCGCCGGCTGTCTGTGGGCAGTGGGATGGAGGTATGGGGTGTCTCCTTTGAAAGGGGCAGCTGCTGTTCAGCCCCAACCTGTGTTTCTTGTGAGACTCGACGCCAGTGTGGCAGAACTTCTGACTTTTTCAGGGAAAACCTCCAATCTGGATTTTACTTTGCGCCGCTCACATTTTAAGTGCTGGCAGAAGGTGGACAAAAGTGTCTCGATCATCCGCTTGTCGTCTGTGTCCCAAGTGGTCCGAGTAACTGTAGAAGTGGATGACAGGTGTCTGGTCTGCCTGCCACATGCAGGGGGTGGCCTGATAGTGTCTAGTCATGCACTGGAAAACCAAGGGACACAGTGGTGGCATTTCCCAGCCAGACCTGGTCGCGTGTTTCCTATTATGCTCCTGATGTAAGAGGCGTTGATGGACAGTCCTTTCTTTTTCTCCCGCTTGCCTTTCTTGCCCTCTGTTGGCAAGTCTCAGCCCCAAACACACCAGCTATACCCCACCCCTCACTGCCAGTTATGGTCACACTTCTGTTATTTTGCTAATTTGATCCTATTTTTCATAACGCTGGGGACTGAACCCAGGGCCCTGCATCTGCTGTGTGGTTTTCCTTTTGCTTTTTCATGTGTTATTTTGTTTGTTGGACACAGAGTCTTGTTACATAGCCCAGGCTATCCTGGAATTTAGGATCCTCCTGCCTCAGTTTGGGATTACAGGCTTATACCACTGTACCTTGTTTCTTTCTTTTCTTTTTCTTCTTTTTTTTGGGGGGGGGGGGTTTCAAGACAGAGTTTCTCCATGTAGTTTTGGCACCTGTCTTGGATCTCACTCTGTAGGCCAGGCTGGCCTCGAACTCACAGAGATCTGCCTGGCTCTGCCTCCCGAGTGCTGGGATTAAAGGCGTGCACCACCACCTGACAAACATGCGTAGCCCAAGCTGGACTCAAACTCGTGATCCTCCTGCCTCCACCTCCTTCAGCAAATCCTTCTGGCATGTGCCACCACAACCAGCTGTACCTGGTTTCTTTTTGAACATCATCTTTTGCAGTGGTGTGGAGCTATACCCACAGCCTGTCACCGGCCTTTGGGGTCCACTCCTACCCCATTCTATGCCAATTTGACCTTCCAAAAGAACTAGGAAACCTGCATCATGGTGGATAGATGGGACGGTAACTCAGTTCGCTGTCCTGCCTGGTAGCTGAGAAAACAGACCCTGAGAAACCAGGGGCTGTGCCCAGGGTCACAGAACTCATCAGAGGCAGCACCCACTTAGCAGGAAGGAGCCCTTCCCTCAATCTTGTCCTTAATGTGAGTATCTCTTGGTGACTGTGTTATTTAAGAGATGTCACAGACGTGGAGGTAAGCCAGCTGGCTATAGGATTTGACACACATGAACTCATCCTGCTTCCCTGGGGGGGAAAAAAAAACTGACAAGACATTGCCATGGAGCCTGGTGTGGATGCTCATAGGGCACTCTCAAGCATCTAGTTTGAGGAAATCTCCTAAGAAAGGCCAGCTATCACCTGCTCCGAAGATCGGGTTTCGGCATCACAGCTGGCCCATCACTCATTCTCAGTCTTAAACAGGCCACAGCCTACTTCTGAAGCCATCACAGATTCTATTACAGGGACTGCAGATATTGCTGGGTAGGACACCATTTACTTAGACTTGGGGTGGATCCCCAGCATTCTGGGGGGGGGGGATCCCAGCACTCAAGAGGCAGAGGCAGATGGAGCTCCATGAGTTTGTGGTCAGCCTGGTCTACACAGCAAGTTCCAGGCCAGCCAGAGCTACATTGCGAGACCCTGTGATAAACAGTTGGAAATAAAACCCAGGCTGGGAAGACAGTTCAGTCAGTAGAGTGTGTCAACAAAAGCATGAGGCTCTCGGATCACGTGAGACCCCACGTGAAAAAACAAATAAGCAAACAAGCAAAAAACCAGATGTGCTGATGTGCCCTTGCAATATCAGGGCTGGGGACACGGAGACTGGCTAATCCCTGGGGTCTGGAGCCAGCCTAGCCTATGGGGCAAGGTCCAAGCCAGTGAGAGGCCTTGTCAAAAAAATAAGGTGGCCAGTGCCTGAGGAACAACATCTGAGGCAAACCTTTGGTCTCCATTCGCACGCATGCACGTGCGCATACTACAGACCAAGTGGGTATGATTATAGAGATGAAATCATCTTTATAGCAGGAGATGTCCAGATTGTCCCCAAGTGTTATACGGTTCCCTGCCTCTCTGCTGGACCCACACCTTGTCATCATTCTCTGAGGATCGCTACGTCCCCACATCTGTCTTGGATGGAGCAGGAAGTCTTTCTCCCTGTACCGGTCGCTGAGGATGGCAGCTTCCAAGGCAGTGAGTGGGGAGCAAGCAAGGGCAGACCCTAAAAAAACCAAGGAAGGGGGTGCTGATGAGGGTACACATTAGGCCTGGACAGCAGGTAGGGCTTGTGGGTCACAGGCTTGGCAGTCATGTGTTCCTAAACATTCATCATCATCATCATCATCATCATCATCATCATCATCGTGGGTCGGTGATGTGTGCACAGGGGTGCACATCTGTAGAGGCCAGAGGACAGCTTGCAGGAGATTGTTCTCTCCTTCCACCCAGTGGGTTCTAGGGACAGCACTCAGGTCATCCACTTAACCCAGTAAGCAGTTTGCCCAGGGAACCATTGACTCCCGACACACCTGATTTCAGTGACAGACGCTCACCTTTTGGTTACCACTGAAAACAAGCAATTGGATGCGGCAGAGATTTTTTTTCCCCTTGAGATAAGGTTTAACTCTGTAAACCAAGCTGGCCTCAAATCTTGAATTCATGAGAATCTTGATGCCCCAGCCTTACAGATATGAGCTAGATACATTAGAAATTCCAAATTTAGAGTTTCTCCTCATAATGATAGCATTTCCTCTTCTGGCAAACATTTGGTTGAAGCCAGCACTTTTCAGACATGGATTGCGACCTATCAGTGGGTCATAAAATCAACATAATGGATGTGCCCTTGTTCCTTTTCTTTTAAATTGGATAGATGAGAAAGAGTAGAGGATAATAGCACACATTGCATGTAGCTGAGGTACATATTATTGGCAAAACTTTTATCTGGTGCGCACACACCGGCAGCGGCTCTGGTGTCCCTGCTGCCTGGGCTTGGAGCGTGGCCTGCCATTCACTGGCTGTGACTGGGACAAGCCACTTCTCTGCACACCCTTCAGTGACCTCGTGTGTAGAACGGCAATGATAATTTGATTGAGGCCACTGGGCAGTTGTGAGAACCGACCATAACGAAATACATGAAGTGCAGGACATATTTGTGCACACTTGTGACTCCAGCACTCCGAGGGAGCTGAGGTAGGAAGCTTGAGAGTCCAAGGCCAGGTGTCAGTGACGGAGCAGGACCCCATCTCAAAAGCACATAAACAAAACGAACAACCCATCAAGTACCCAGAATACCCAGGGCAAGCGAGGTCACCGAGGAGTCAGCTTTGAATTGAACTAGAAAACATTGGTACCAACAGCGCTCCCTGCCTCGGGACCCTGCTGGGGCCGGTGTCACAGTCATAGAGCCTCCTGGTTTCTTGAAGTTCAGGCAAGGACTGGGAACAGGCCTCCCTTACTGCCTCAGTTTTCCTCCACCAAACTGGGGCCTCAACGGTGGTACTTGGCAGAGCCCCAGAGCCAAGAGGGTACAGGACCCTGAGGGGCCAGGGACAGGAAAGTGGTGGGGCCCAGGGGCACCTGAGACCTCCAGAGAACAACCTGGTCTTACCCTGGGGAGGTTGGCGTCCCTTTCCGGGCTGACAGCACTAATGAGAACCACATTTGGTTCCAAGAGCTCCAGCCAGAGCTGAGCACCCCTTCATTCCTTCCCAACTGCACCCCCCCAATTTTTTTTCCCCACTCCACCTCTTCACCTTCCTTCCCTGTTTCCTCTCTGTTTTCCCTCTACAGACTTCAGGCCCCTCCAAAAGCTTTCATCTGCTGCACATGTTTAGTTATGACAGGAGAGGAAGAAACACATTAGCTATCAGCAGAGCTGGCTGGGAGCCAGGCAGCCAGGAGTGTTCCATCTACCAGAGGTAGATGTTCATCGGCTTGGATGTTCATGCTGGATGAGAGTGTGGACCAGTGCCCTCTACATGGCAGAGTCGCAAAGGGGGCAGTTTTCTGCCCTCCTCGCTGGCTGGGGTAGACAGAGAGAGGCACTAATTGTGATGAACTGGAGGACACTTTTTTTTTTTGGTTTTTTTTTTCCGAGACAGGGTTCCCTTGGTGGCTTTGCACCTTTCCTTGAACTCACCTGGTAGTCTAGGCTGGCCTGGAACTCCCGCCCGAGTGTGGGGAAAAAAGGGAGGCTCGCGCCCCCCCCCCCCCCCCCCCCCACACACACACTGCAGTCCTTGCAACTGGTCACGGGGCACAGGTCTTCCTATCCCAGGTGGAGTGAAACAGGAAAACTGGGACGCCTACTGTGCAGAGGTTCTTGTGTTTCTTAGGTTGTCCTGGCTTCTGGACTTTGTCGTTTTCCTGGGCTTGGTCCCATGAGGAAGGGAGGGCTAAAAAGGACAGTCACGCCCACGCAGAGACTGTCCACAGGTAACTTCCTGTTTCATCCCTCCAGGCATCAGGCATCAGGCAGGAAGACACACAGCACTGTGGTCATGCAGCTCCAGACACCCCAACCAGTTGGACCTCAGCAGAGTATCCTACGGGCCGCAGGAAACAGCCACCACTGAGGGAGAACAAAAGGCCAAACCTCAGCGCACAGTGGCGCACACTGAGGGCCTCCAACACATTTTGCATTAAGCAGCTTCTTGTGGCGTCAGCCTTGTGGGTGACATCTGGAGAGACATTTCACTTCCTGAACGTGTTCTCCATCTGCGAAGCAGGGACAATGATAAGGAGGTTTAAGTCAAAGCTAAAATGAGACTGGGCCAGTGGGTGTCCCGGGTGGGCTCTAGAGCGTCGCCAAGTGGAGACCTGCGGGACCGGGCCGCTTGTGCATCGTGGCTGTGGATATGGGTGGTACTGGCCTGAACAGCATGGAGAACACTGGGTCTCACAGTTTTAGGTTTCAGAACATTTTATAAAATCAGTGGAGAATTCGCTTTCTGTTTATAGGTAATATCTATCAAAGCTTACTCCATTGAAAATAAGAACTGAGAAATTTCAAATATTCAATAATAAGATGTATGGATTGGGGGATCTCTGGCACCCTGTAAATTGAGCATTGTAGCTCATACTTGTAAATCCCAGCACTGAAGGCAGAAGAAGCAGGAGGATTAGAAGTTCAAGGCCAGCCAGGCGGTGGTGCACGCCTTTAGTCTCAGCACTCAGCCAGGTGGATGTTTGTGAGTTCAAGGCCAGCCTGGTCTACAGAGCAAGATCCAGGACAGGCACCAAAACTACACAGTGAAACCTGTCTCGAAAAACCAAAAACAATGACAACAAAGAAGTTCAAGGCCATTCTCAGCTAGGTAGGGAGTTCAAGGCCAGTCCGGGGCTCATGAAACCCTGTTTTAGAAACAAAAACAAACCCACTGGGAGCCTTGCGCTTTGAATGACTCCTTTGCCATGATTCTGTAGTTCTACCAGTCACAAGTTCTTATACTTGGCATTTGAAAATTGTGGTTCACCGAATTCCGTGGGCCTTTGAAATGCCACGCCTTCCACTGTACATCACTGATCCAAGTTTGCCCACCTCACCAGCCCCATCTTTTTTTATTGCTCTTTTTTATTTGCCTGTTTGGTCAGTTATGGAGAAAGGATCACTATATAGTTTGGCTGACCTGGAGCTAGCTCACTATGTAGCCCAGGTTGGCCTTGAACTCGCAGTAACCCTTCTGCCTCTGCCTCCTGTGTGCTAGAATTAGAGGTATGCAACACCATGCCTGCCCTACAACACCCATCCGAATGGGAGACTCTTGAGGTATTAGGAAACTCAGCATCGTGGTACAGACAGAGATTTAGAATTCTAACTCCTGCCTGAAAGCTTGCATTTTTATCTCTAACAACACACGCATCACATTTTCTTTGAAATGACAGACTGCCTTGGTTTACTTTTTTATTTATTTATTTTATTAAATTTCCAGATATGTAGGCTTAAGTGGCCTGGATAACTATGTAGACCAAGCTGTCCTGAAATTCACAGTAGTCCCTCTGTCTCTGCCTTCTGAGTGCCGGGCCACCACAGGCATATGCTACCACAACTGGGCCTCACATATTCACTTTTTGTTTTTGTTTTTGTTTTTTTCAAGACAGGGTTTCTCTGTGTAGTTTTGGTGCCTGTCCTGGATCTCGCTCTGTAGCCCAGGCTGGCCTTGAACTCACAGAGATACGCCTGCCTCTGCCTCCCTGGTGCTGGGATTAAAGGTGTGCGCCACCTTGCTTTTCCTGGAGCAAGCCAATGTTTGTCATTTGCATTCAGCATGCTTTGTATGTGTCTCATAGAATATTAAGAAGCGTACCCCGGGGCTGAAATTGGATAAGACTTCATTTTCACTGTTGCATTGAGGAAGACTATTCTCCGGGAATTGCCTGCCCCCTCCCTGGTGTGTGGTGGTGGAGAGAGCAGTGATGATTGGCATAGTTGTTGCCTGTGACATCATTCACACTAAGGCACCATTGCCTTCGTGAATGTCACAAGGACAAAGTCAGCATGTGTGCTAACACGGTCAAAAGAGTCAACGTAGACAGGTAGTATTAGCAGGGTATGATGATGCATGCCTGTAATCTCTGAACCCCGGAGGCGGAGGCAGGAGGACCAGGTGGTTGAAAATATCCTGAGGAACATGGTGGATTCAAGGCCAGCCTGGGATACATAAGGCCCATCTAAAACCACGCCAAACCACACCACAAAACCCTCCAGAACTAGTGTGGAGACAGGTCTTCGTTGATGTTAGTTTTGGGGATGGTACAGTGAACCCTGCTTTCACTGTTTATCCAGTGGAGGTGGTGCACACCTTCAATCCCAGCACTCAGGAGGAAGACAGCAGGTGCAGGAGGATCTCTGTGAGTTCAGGACCAGCCTGGTCAATGATTGAATCCCAGGACAGCCAGAGCTGTTACACCGAGAAACCCTGTTTCAAAAAACCAAAACCAACCAACCAAACAACAAAAAAAACCCAAACGACTTTCACTGTTTAAAAGCCTGATGGGCCATGTGCCTTTTTCCTGAATCGATTTTACTCACTACTCATCTGATTCTGCCCCTCCACTTGATAGTTAAGGAAATTAAGGCTTACGAGGCTGAGTGGTTCTGTCATTTGTCACCCAGTTGGCAGTTAGTAGCAGAAGGGAGTCTGGGTCTCATGTCTGTAAGTCAGCAGGCTCCCATGTGTCCTGAATCCAGACCTCACAAAGGATTTTAGGTGCTGTTTGAGCTCTGGCACATTCATAGTCAAAGCCAGCAGTGTCCCATAGGTGCAGAAGGCAGGCACATTTTTGTCCTGCACTGCCAGTCCAAAGACAGGATGGCCATTCCAGGGTCATCCTAGGGTCGTCCTGTTTGTTAAGCGGCGGAGCTCATGGCTGGCTGCGGCGGCCGTGCCAACTACTGGATGCTGTGGTGGCAGAAGACTCACGAGCCATGGTTATCTTTCTAGAGCTTTGGGAGAGAGAAAGAGCGAGAGAGCGAGAGAGCGAGAGAGAGCGAGAGAGCGAGAGCGAGAGCGAGAGCGAGAGAGAGAGAGAGAGAGAGAGAGAGAGAGAGAGAGAGAGAGAGAATACAGAAGGAGAGGGTGCGGAAAGAGAGAGGGCACAGAGGGCATGCCCGCTTTATAGGCTGGGACACCATCACAGGCTGGTGACGTAATTAAGGACATAATCTTTACATATCCTAGGTGTGGAGTGCACTCTATCAAAAAAGAAAGAAGGCATATGTTTTGGAAATAATTTTTGCTGGGGATGTAGCTTGAGCGTGTGCATCATGTGTAAGGTCTTGGGTTTTCTTCCCAGCATGGTGACAGCTGGGGTGGGGAGGGTTAAGAAAAAAGAAAAGAGACTATTCCTAACTGATATATAGAGATCTCCAATGTAAACTGTTAAACGAAATAAGCAAGCTAGAGAAAAGGTCTTTGAAAGTCTGGAGTGTAGTTCAGTGCTTGTCTGGGAGGCATAAAGCCCTGGTTTCCACCCACAGTAGAAGAAACGAGAAGGGAAGGAGGGAGGGAAGGAGGGATGGGGGGAGAATCTTAAGGTTTGTAGGTTTGGGAGTCAGGAAGGAAGAGTGGGGGAGGGGGGTCAGCTCTTCGAGGCAGAGTTTTCTCTAGAAGAACAGATAGGGGAAAAGGGGTACCTGTTGCTCCGGAGAGTCAAGGAACCCTGTGGGAGGGGGTCTCTCATCAGTCTCCCGGGGTACGCTTTGACATTTGCACCTTGCTAAACACGACTGACTAAACATTCAAACAGACAAAAGCTTCCAGGAGGCTTGGTGCCTTCTCCTCCGCCTGAGCAACAACGGTTGTGAAGTTCACCAATCCTATCACACGCCAGTCAGCAGACAGGTCTATTGGACACTAACTGCCTTCCCACCCCCACCCACCGCGAAAGAGACGAGTGACTGTGTCCCCACTTTGCAGGTGGGGAGCTGTGGCCCAACCCAAACTGTGGGCAACAGAGAGAGTGAATGTGGGTTCAGGAGCCTCGCCCCATTCACTGTGGCTTTCCTGTCCCCCTCCACCTGCAGGTAAGATCCTGGTTCACTGTGCCATGGGCCGAAGTCGGTCGGCAACCCTGGTCCTGGCCTACCTGATGATCCACAAGAACATGACCTTGGTGGATGCCATCCAACAAGTGTCTAAGAACCGCTGTGTCCTGCCCAACCGGGGCTTCCTGAAGCAGCTCCGAGAACTGGACAAGCAGCTGGTGAAGCAGCGGCGACAGGCTGGGCCAGGGGACAGCGGGCTGGGGAGGTAGGGGGCCCGCCCCAGGGAGGATCGGGGACCCTGGCGCCCAGAGCGGAGGAAGGCTAACAGGTGTCTGCTCGGAGGCTTTGTTGGTCATGGAGATGGGACAGTGAAATTAAAAGGCTGGGTACAGGGAGGATGCCCAGCGGTCTCCTCCAAGTCTAGTTCTCCATCTCACGGTGGGCCAGGCCAGCTGCAGGGGGACCTGGGATGAGTACCACTGTGGTCTCCTGTCCTTTAAGTTGGAAGCAGAGAGTAGATTTTTTTTTTTTTTAATGTGTGGGCATTGTGTTGTGATTAAATGTTTGGCTCTGAAAGAAAAAAAGATCACATTCTTATAAAAAATAACTTAAAATAGAACTTGATTTTTTAACCACAGAAAAATTGCCTGGCAAGCTGTGTTACAAGACGGGCTTTACCACTTAGGAGGAGCCTCAGATCATCCATATTTCTTTGTCCATGGTGGCGTATGTGTGTGTGTGTGTGTGTGTGTGTAGAAGGGGTGGCATGGAGTCCCTTCCTTACATCACAGCCAGAGCTATCACCACCCAAATGAGCTGTGGACAATTTGGACAATTTCTCACAATTTGGGAGAAAAAGAGAGACAGGAGACACTTAATTTGAGGGGACCTGGATGCCTTTTTCCTTTTAGCTCCAGGAAGGGCACAATGGTGGTTCGTTTTCACTCACACCCTGAACTATTTGCAAATGTTTGGTTTGCATGGAACTGGAGGGCAGGGCAGCCAGGTGAGCGCAGGTGTGAGCTGGCCCCTCTTGTGAGTGAAGTCAGCACCATGAGGGTCATTCTTCACTCAAGGAAACAGCAGCAGCACAGCAGTGTGGTGGCTTCCAGAAGCAGGAGCCCGGAAAAGATGGAACCTAGAGAGAGGCCTGCTGAGAGAGACCAGCCGTGGAGCACCACCAATGATGGTGTCCTGGAGAGAGCAGAGAGGGCCTGAGGCCTTGGGGGAACGGCGGGAAGGAGCCCATGCTTCCTTCCAGTGTGAACTAGAGGGTCCAAGAGGATGCTCTTGCTGGAGGGATGCTGAAGTCCAGGGAAGCTGGGTAAAGCCAGGTCACTGTGACATCCGGGGGAAGCTGTCTTGCTTTTGTGCCACTTGTAGTTTGGGACCTTGTGGTTAGTCTGGTCTCCTGGGACTCTCCTGAGAATGCTCTGGGTGTCACCTTTGTCCAGGAGGAGGCTGGGTCTTCATCTTAACATAGGCATGGGAGAAGATTACCTCAAGACTCCCTTACAGTTACAATATTGGCCTTGTAATAAAACAAACAAACAAAAAACCCAAAACGTTGCTGAAAAGTTGAAACCAAACACACATATAGTCACCTGGTCTTGTCAGGCGGCAAGCCTGAAGTGGAGACAGTGCTAGGCTGAGATGCCTGGCTGGATGAACCCCAAGTCATGATTGTGAGGGAAAGAACACAGGAGTAGCACACCTACCAAGGACGGACTCGCTTGATGACTCAATTTGGTGTCCTGGGAGCCACAGGCTCTTGGGAGAGGTACCTGGCGTCAGAGTCGTCTCCACGTGGGCTTTTCATCAGAGCATCCTGATGATCCCTTCTGAACTCAGTTCTCTATTAGTCTTAGCTATTCAGTGTCCAGACAAGTCAGTATTTCCATTTTCACGATGCACTTGCGTTGTGAACTCATATGCAGGAGACGTAGGACATACATAGTTCCATTGAGGCTTTCTTGAGCCACTGACCCTGTACCTCCTCCCATACCCCACCTCTCTGTGGAGTAGAGACCTGTCGAAGCAGAGAACCTAATGTTGCATGCCTGGACTCTTCCTGGTGACTCCTGGGACTTAGAGGTAAGAGAAAGGAGGAACAGAAATGTTAGCAACAGTGTTTAAAGACTTCATAAGCAATGTTTGCACTCAGTTGAATAGCATTATTGAGACTTAGCACATTCCCAAACCCAGGTTAAGGGGCCAAAAGCAAATTAAAACATGCATATGGCACTAAAATGCAGTGTGGGACATGGGAGATGAGGTGACCGGTGGAGAAGCCCACTCTAGACGAGTTAGTGTGGTGTTGGGAAAGAATATGCCTCCAAGTGTGCAACGAAACAGAAAGGAACCGGTCAAGGCCGTTTCTTATCACAAAAAGTGTGCCTCAACCCAAACGGGGTTGGCAAGCAGCACAGATGGCCAAAGTGGACTCCATCTTTTATCCTTAATGCAAGTGGGAGCTTGGCTTCCTCGCTGGCTGAGGTTCAGCCTCATAGTCAACCCTGGACTGGCTAATTTGGAAAGAGGAAAATGGTTAAGTTCCAGGAATGTAATGTTTTACAAGGTAAAGGAGATGAAAAGATCTGAATAAAAGTTTTACAAGGTGGGGTAGGTAACTCAGGGAATATTGGCTCTTGGTGGGCTAGCCACCTTTGATAGAAAAAAATAGCCATTTCTCACAGAGAAACCTTTATTGAACGGAGGAGGGTCTTGGGACAGCAGCTCACTGTGTAGCCCAGGTTGGTTTTGAATTCATGACCTAAGCTGGAGAGTTGGCTCAGCGGTTAAGAGCACCCAGGGTTGATTCCCAGCACACACATGGTGGCTCACAACTGTTTGTAACTCCAGTTCCAGGGCATCCGATGGCTCTTCTGGCCTCCATAAGCATTCAGCACATATACACAGTACAGGAAAAACACCTCTATTAAAAAAAGAAAGGAAGAAAGATAGAAACATTCCAAAAAGAACCCACTGTCCTCTCTCCCAGCAGGAGGGGGAATCTCACTGAGGACACAAGAGGAGCTTGTCCTTGGAGGGCACCTTCCAAAGGGGTAGGAGATTCTAGAATTTTGATTTGGAACACTGATGACTACAGGGAAATACAATTCTGGGAGTCTTCTGTAGAGCTTAAAGTTATCACACTGGATGAGATAAAGAGGAAGAAAAGATGCCCCCGAGCCCAGGGCTTGCAGAACAGTTCTGGGTGGAGGAGGAAGATGCAGGAAAACCATCCCAGAAAGCGGTGGCAGGAGCCTGCTCGATGGCAGGTCCCCGATGCTAACGGCTGGGCAAGGCTTGCTCGGGATAAAGGAACCTGCACCTACAGAGCCGATTTGACATCATCAGGTGATCCATCATTCTCTGGGCCTTCACATCAGAGGTGACAAATCTGGGCCTTTTCAGACTAGTGTTTCCGAGAGCTGATTCAGCCATCTGGGTATATTGCAGCTTAAAATTTCCGGCTGAGTTGGGGGCAATTAACTTTTTGTCTTCTCTACCTCCTGACCAACGGGGGTGGGTTATGTAGGAGGACTGTTGACAAATGCTGAGTCATCATTTCTCATGTGGGCAAGCAGGGCCTGTAGACCTGAGCTACTTAAGTGAAGGTGGCATCAGATGACCACTCTTACAAAGCAAACGCTGTTGGTCTTAAAGATGTGGGCAATGAGCGGATACCAACCTAAGCGCAGTTGTATTGTTACGATGGATCTAAGCCATATCCCAGGATTTGTGGGGTGGCTTTTCCAGTGAGGCCCCGGGGCACTACAGCCAACTCAGCTGGACAGTTCTGTCCCAACACAGCCTGTTTCCATAGGGGATATTTGGACTCTGCTGTTCTGACGCGTGGGTGTGGAACAGTGATTAGGAACTGATCCATAAAGCTCCTTTGGACTGTGAATCCAGAGAGCAAGAGGTGGAGCACTGGGACCCAGACTTCCTACAACCCAAAGGTATGTTAACAGGCTATACTCAAAGGGAAAGGGGGTGTCTGGGCCCCCAGACTCTTAACAAAAGGCACTAAATTAGCACATAAATGTTTCAAAGAGGGACTTGGAGGGTGTCTCGGTGGGGTTCCTAGACAGGGACAACAGCTTCCTGCCAGATGTGTGGTCCACTGCCCTGCTGGGACCCTCAGCCCCTCCTAACCTGCTCTAGCAACTGGTTCAGACAAACTGCTCATAATCACCTGCTTCTCAGAAGATAGCATGTTTTCTTTCCCCACAAATTATATTCTGCACCCCGCTTTGCTTTACCAGCCCATGCAGGAGGGTCTTCTTACAAGCACTCACGCCTTCCCCAGCTACTTCAGCTATTTACCACTCCACTGGCTTGGCAGGAGCTGAAGGCTCAGAGGTAAAATGTGGATGCCAACCCCAGCATACACCCTAGAAGCAGGTGATGGTGAGAACAGGAAGCCAGACCCCAGTGGGCTTCCTCTCTTTTGGGGTGGCCTTTTGTTCTGGAATGTATGGACTATCCCACCTGGTTGAGCCAAGTTACGGTTTGTGTCAATGATCTGCAGAGTTGTGAGCTCCTGTGCACAGGCGATGCCTTGAAAACTCCGTGGGCCAGTCACACAGAGGTGCCAAGCAATCAAATATTTTAACTCAGAGTCAAAACTTTCTCTGAATACCATGAAATGTGTATAAATACTCACTTGTGTGTGTGTGTTAAACTATAAACACTAAAGGGAACATCCAGCCATTCACAAGTGAGTGAAACTTTCACACTTTTTAAAAGAAATGAACTTTGAAATATACCACCCCCAACTGGGTGTTTGATAGCAATCTTTTAAAAAAGAAGCTTGCTAGTGGGGTACCAGGCCCTCAGGGGTTCCTGCAGACAGTACAAATGGGGCAACTGGACATCCTTGTGGGAGCTTTGGGCAAATGAAGATCAAAGTCAAAAGAAAAAAACAAACTCACTTTATTTTAAAGACAATAATTGGCATACAGAAGGTATGCACTAGCATAAAGTAAACTTTCATGAAAAGCATTAAAATCCATTATAAATTAATTTATTAAATAGGTATTTGGTATATGTGATGGTTTTATTAGATATTACTCTTATTTATTGCCAACCCCTCCCCCAAAGTCAAAACAAATCAGAAAAATCCCCTAACTCCAATTTACACTAAATAATTTATTTCCCCAATGTGTATGTGTTCCGAGATGTGACACAGGATAACAGTTCAGCTGGCCATTCTCCATCAATCATAATATGACAGGACACAAGAGGCTAAAAATGGCTCATCATAATTTATTTTATGTTAAAATGTACAGCTTTTTTTGTTCTTTCTTCTTTTTCTGAAGTAACTGACTAAAAAGAGGACAGATAAATACGCGAGTGCTGCTGGCTCCTATTTATACAAGGTGACACCTCTGCTTGGCCCTCACTGTCACCTGGATAGGTACAAAGGCTACAAAAGGAAGCAATATAAACAGACACAAATAACTTTTCTGCTTTTTTACATGCGATTTGTAAGCTTAGTTTGAGCTATTCACAAGCTACTTTTCTATTTTTCCTTAAAAAATAACTCCAATATTTTATAAAGATAGAAAAATCTACAGATGGAATGAAAATGTAAAGTTAGAGGCATTTCCATAAAATAGCAACTTTACACCAAATTCACTATTTTTTTTAAATCCTGCCAAGTATTTGGACATATATGAAATGCTTCAAAACCTGACAGATAAACACTGAGATATGCTTCATTCAATAAACAGAAGTGTGCATTTATAAAACAGAAAGCTGCCTTTCCCCAAAGGAACCTGCCACCAAAATGGAAAAGGGTCTCAACTTTACAGCCAACATTTAGCAATAAACCCCCTTGACTAACCAGATGGGGTAGCTCTGATAGCTCTTTACAGTTTTATAATTAACAAAAATAGAGTTTTTTGTTTTTTTTTTTAAACCCTCAAATTAGGGTACCCTAATCAAGGCAAAAAACTTAAGAAATGGCTTACCGTTAGCACAACACTTGTACAGTACTACAAAATGCACTGTCACTAACAAAGACATTAGCGGCATGCTGAAGTGTCACCTTAAACAAAATATACAGTAATTGAAATGCTAAAGGCATTTACATGGAGTGGACAAGGAAGGAAAAGGCTCCAGGGTCAATAGTAAAACAGGTGATCTGGGGAGGGGCTTGTATCCACACTGTTTAATGGGGGCAGTCACAAAGAGTGGCTGCCACCGAGCTCTAGTCCTAAGGGAGGCCTTCCTTTGCAGAGAATTTATATAAAAGTAACAGAAACCAAGGTACCAAAAAAGAAAAAAGGAAAAAAGAAAAACAACTTGTATAAGGCTTTCTGCTGCATACAGCTTTTTTTTTTTTCTTTTTTTAAATAAATGGTGCCAGCAATGTTTTTGCATTCACACCAATGCTGGTTTTGAAATCGTACTCTTCAAAGGTATTTGTGCAGATCAATCCAACAGTGCGGCCCAGTGGGATCTGTGGGCTGCCGCGCTGCCTACCTCCTCATGTAGGACCCATTGAGAGACTGTTTGGACATGCCTGTGTTCATGTAGCCGTGGTGTCCGGGGGCCGTGTACATCATGTTACTGTGGGGTGGGGTCTGCATTGGCTGCTGGGCATATGCCTGGGTTCCCATCATGCCCATCTGCATCTGCATAGGGTACTGGGGTGTTTGATTCATGTAGCCATGGTTGCTGTGGTAGCCACTGTTCATCATTGGCTGGGACATGCTGTACCCGTTCATGGCGTTGAGTGTGTTCATGTTCATGTTCACAGAGTTGACATTGTAGGCTGGCGCTGGCATCAAGTTTACACTCATGTTCATGCCCCTCTGCATCGTCAAAGTCCGTGCAGGACCCTGCATGGCTACAGTCTGGGAACGCCCATAGATCTGTGACTGATGGGGGGCAGCGGCTGGTGACAGAGATGCCGACTTGGTTCTCATGGAGACGTGGCCCTTGCTGGCAATCTGAGTCTGCAGTCTTTGGCTGTGGGAGATGCCAATGTTCGAAGCAGCCATGTTCCGCTGCAAGAGAGGTGGTGGCAGATTCATAGGAGGAGGAGTCAGGTTAGGGGGCGGGGTCATGGTCGCTTGTGCTTGGGATCCCCCAGGGACAGAGTGCGGAGACTGAGAAAGCTGAACAAGCCCTGTGTTACTTAGTGGTGTGGACAAAGAGGCACTGTTTGCATAGGAGGTCACAGCAGCGGAATGGCTGTAAGGCAATGAATGGTCAATGAGTGTGTTAGTTAACTGCTGCAGTTTGGCAAGGCTGAAGGTGGCAGACGGCTGTGGGTAGTGCCCAGCCCCAAAGTCACTTTGACCCATTCGCTCATATAAGCCAATGTTGGCATTGCTGGTCTCAGGGATGTCAGCCAGCTGCATGGGTGGGGTGAAGTTGGCGGCCATGCTGCACTGGGCTAGCTGCTGGCTGCTGCTGGGAGGCCTCTCCACCACACAGCCTTGGGGGGACTTGACACTGCAGGTCGGAGGGGAGCTGATACTGGTCTGCTGCAGCATGCTGCAGCTCCCGCTGATGTTGGACATCTGCTGGGTGACGGCACAGCTGCTCTGTGTCAGATTGCTAGAGGTGAGGCTGCTGTAGGAGCAGCTGTTCTGGGAAGAGCTGTTCCCGCAGATGCTGCCTCCCATGGTTGAGTCGTAGCTGCTTGGGTTTTCATAGTTCTCGGTTGTGCTCTCGATACTGCCCAGGTCACTAAAGCCACTGTCAACGACTTGCTGTGAGTGATCTGAGACTGACGGGACGTCCATCATCGGACTGGTCTCCATGCTCTGCAGAGGTGGCACTGTGATAGCAGTCTGATCGGGACTGATTTGGGCATAGCTATTCTCTAGGGCGGGGACGTTGGGGCTGTTGACAGAACGGACTGACTGGCCAGGATGGGAATGGACGGACGAAACCGGGCTGTGGTCTGACTGTTGGCATTCGTCCAGAGTGGTGGCAATTTGAGGACTTTGGTCTGTATGTGTATAGTTCTGCAGGCTTCTACAGGCCTCTTGTGTCTCAGCACAATCCTGAAAGGTGTCATCGTGTTCCCTGTTTTCTTGGGTCAAAGACTGGACAGCCTGGGCCGTCTCTGAGTCAATTTCCACAGGGGCTGTGCCTCCCTCTTTGAGCTCAGCATCAACGCCATCACTGTTCTTCTGGTCCTGCTTCTGTGTCTGTTCTTCTGAGGGCTCCTCATCAGACTCAGGCGCAGTGTCCCCAGCAAGCTCCTTCGGCTCACTGTCACACGCAACTGCAAGGTCAACGCCACAGTCCATCAGGACCTCAGGGCTGGAGTGACTCGGCTGAACACTAAGGTCTAAAAAAGCTTCCTGGCTCTCTAGCGCATCCTTGAAGGCTTCTTTGGGGAGGTCACCCCTCTCCATGTCAGCGGACTCCATGTGGCTGTCGTCCTCGTCATCTGCGTCATGGTCCTCATTGTGGGATGGCTCTTCCTCCTCTTCCTCCTCCTCCTCGTGATCATCCAGATTCACGGGGTCTTCCTTTTCCATGGAGATTCCTGGTTCCTCTTTTCCTTTACTTTGAGCACCATCTTGGTCTTTTTCTGCAGTTCCTTCTTCCTCTTCCTCCTCCTCCCGCTCTCCCTCTTCCTCCTCCTCCTCACCTTTGATGGGGTTCTCCTCATCTACCTTTTTACCTGGTGATTTACAGGGACTCACAGGTGCGCCTGTCTCCTCCCTTCTCTTTCCGTCCTGCGGCAGCAGGGTCTCCACGGTCTCCGTCACCTCCCGCTCTGTTCCCACAGGGCTGCCCTTGTCTTCTGAGACCTCCTTCTGCTCCTCGACGGTCACCTGGTCGTCTGGCTCCATGGGCGTCTCTGGTGGGGTGTAGAGGTTCAGTTTGAAGCCCGTCTTCCTCTCCTTGCTTTGCTTCCACTTGGAGAGGCCGCGCTTGGTCCCTTTTGACCAGGCTTGTTTGCACTTCAGAGGTTCAGGATTGTCTTTGCTGCCTTCTTTCAAGTGTCCTGCATTATCGTCCACATTGTCTTAATGAGGAGACAGAGAGAGAAAAGCACAAGGTTTAGAAAGTCTAGCCACACATGACACGTATCTCTAATTCATTAGCAAGCCTGGCTTTCAGTGTCGTACTTTAAGAGTTGACGGGAAAGGCAACTGAGAATACTGTGCTGTAAACCAAGCCGAGCAACCTAGGCTTGGGAAAGTAACCTAGGCTTAGGAAAGTAAATGACATTCTATGATGCAAAAGCTGGGAGTTCCACAATAGTAAAAAAACAAACCCGAAGCTCTGGAAATAGAGCAGGACAGGAGTGATGGCAGCTTCTGGTCCAATCGTCACTGCACTGGGAAATGGAGAGGATTAACTCGCTGCCCACCGGCGGAAAGGACCTTCTCCTGGTGGACATTTGCTAGATTCAAATGATCTCAGATGACATTACCCCCGAATAATTTATTTTATTTCATGTGTGTGGGTAGGTGCTCTGCTTGCATGTGTGTCTGTGCACTAAGTGCATGCCTGGTGCCAGGAGGCCAGAAGAGGGCATCAGAGCCCCTGGAACTGGAGTTATAGATGGCTATGTGCTACCATGTGGGTGCTGGGGATGGAACCTGGATCCTCTGGAAGACCAGCCAGTGCTCTAACCACTGAGCTATCTCTCTAGCCCCAGATATTACTTATTTCGACATAAAAGCAGACTTGTATATGAAACAAAGGAGTAACTACACAGAACAGTGCATCTGTAATCGTCATTATAAATGTCATTCATGATTTATGAATGACACAACCTACAATATAATCACTGTAGCATTTCAAATACAGGTTGTTTCCTTTTTAATCAGAGATTCTGTCCACAGTATATCTGGGATCAGTTTGCTGTTTAAATGTAAGAGTGACTAAGGGGCTGGAACGGTTGCTGCCCTCTGCCCCCAGCACCTATGGCCGGACAGTGGCTCAGCCCTGGCACCCAAGTGACCGGTGAGACCCCAGCTGCTCTTCTGTGTCATGCATTTTGTTGGTCAGCTGGTCACCATGCCGATAGGCCACCTGGATCCTTGAATTTTCTAGATGTGCTGAGTCCTGGAGCAGAGCAGAGCAGTGCTCCTGCAGCTTATCATACAGCAAATCAAGAAACAACTTGGTAACAACAACAAACATCAAGTCTGAATTAGACAATTAGAAACGGGGCGTAATTGAACATTTTGCTGCAATTCCAAAACCTATTCTTCTGCACTGTATGTACATGGAAATATTAATGTTTGTTTATACAAATACAGCAAACAAATATACTTATGAATAAGTATGCACACATAAAATACCCAGGCCATAACATCTTTAAGAGATTAAGAATCAAATCAAGAATCAGTGGTCAATTTAAAGGAAAAGTTTCATGAAGAGTGACCTTCTTATTAGAAATACTATTTTAGCTGGATATGGTGGTACCTGGTCTATATAGTGAGTTTCTGGACAGCCTATATGGCTATAAAAAGAGACCCTGTCTCATAAACGAACAAACCAACAAAAAACAATTTTAGAGAATAAAAATAAACAGTCATGGCTACAGTAGATGCCAGCATGGAACAAGTTAGCCAGGTTAGGTCAGCTACATAATAAAATGATTGCATATAACTTCCCTATAAGCGTCTTCCTCAGTCACTGACTGAGGACATGCATATGATACAGGGTGTTTCTGTGGAAGTGTCAATCAAGCTCCAGGCCTTGGCCAGCTTTCTAAGGAAGTGCAGGCCATTTCCCTCCTGTTCACAATGGCAGCTATCAGCCATGTCAATGTCCCTAGACTCCAAATCTTTTTTTTTTTTTTTTTTTTCCTTTTCGAGACAGGGTTTCTGTGTGTAGTTTTGGTGCCTGTCCTGGATCTCGGGATCTTGCTCTGTAGACCAGGCTGGCCACGACTCACATAGATCTGCCTGGCTCTGTCTCCCGAGTGCTGGGATTAGAGGTGGGCACCACCGCTGCCCAGAAAAGTTTTTTACATTTATATGTGAGTATGTGTGTCTACGTTTAAGGACAATTTGCAGAACTTGGTTTTCTCCTTCCACCGTGTGAGTTTGGGAGATCAAAAATCAGGTTGTCAGGCTTGGTAGCAAGTGCCTTTTCCCTATTTTTATTCTGTGTGCCAGCTTCTATAGGGGTACATCCCTAAAGGAGAGACTGAGCTTTCTGAGAAGTACCTTCAAGAAAGGAGAGGCCTGAAGGAGATCTGGTAGAATGACCAGCAAAGGTAAAGAGCACAAACCAGAGGAGAGAGGCTGTGACAGTTCACTACAGGCTTCTAAGCAGACAGCTGGGAAGTGGAAAGAAGGCCATTTCCACACTGGGAACGCCTCTCCCCGCAGCTTGTCTCCCATGTAGACAAGAGGGCGGGAAAACGGCTCAATGGGTAAAGTGCTTGCCACACAATCCCGAGGACTGAGTTCAGATCCCCTGAACCCACACGAAGGCCAGGTGGGGGGGTGCCTTGTGCCTGGAACCTCAGTATTGAGGTGGCAAAGACAGACAGATCCTGGGGGCTCACTGGGCAAATGCTAGCTGAAACAGGTTGAGTTCCAACTAAAAGTGAGATACACGGTCTCAAAAGAGGGGAGGGGCGGGGCTAGCTGTGGTGGTGTACACCTCCAGAACACAGCACCTGGGAAGCAGCAGAAGGCTGACTCTGAGTTTGAGGCCAATGTGTCTATGAAGTGAGTTCCAGGCAAGCTGGGGTTACACAGTGGGAGACTGTCTTTAAAAATGAAAAGGAAGAAATTGAGAAAGGAGAAAAAGGGGAACAATAGATATTCACTAAGGAAGTCAAGGAGGCGCTAGCTTATGTTCTTAAAACCAGCTACAGATGGCAACGCCTGCGGTCCCAGAGAAAGCAGACGGCTGTTCTAGGCCGCAGCAAGGCTTAGGCACAGTCACTTCAGCTCTCCAGCGACAGAGAGACTGTCCCACAAATCCTTATCCTTCATCTTGGAGTACCTATGCTAATAGGACAAGGGATGCTTTCAACAGGGCATCAAAGACAATTCACGGATGTCTAGTACGTTTGTAGAAGATGGGGGAAGAGGGTGTCCCGTCAACTTCAAAGGAAAGCCCGTCTTTGGGATTTCTGTGTCACCCCATCTTAGCAAAGTGGATGCTGATGGTTAAGATGCACCCTGGTGTACTGAGAAGCTGTTTTAAGGAAAACAGAACTATACCCTCACTGCTCACATTGGCAACATATACCCTGATGTCCAAACATACTAAGTAGAAAACCACACAGCAGCCTCGAGGCACCTGCACTGTGTTTCTTACTGGTCTTCAAAGGTTTTGAGGATGAGCCAACATCTACAGAGAACGAGAAATATTCTAGTTTAGAAACTGTCTAACACAAAACCTCATTAAAAGGGAAGAAAGGCTGAGCCACTGCAAATGAGGAAAGGTGGGTTGGCATTTCTCAGCTGCTCCGGCACACCCTGTGGACATCAGTGGCTAAAGCCCGTGCAGGCCTTCACTTACTTCTACAAAGGGCAGCATTCTTGAAGAAATGATTGTCTTTCCCTTCCTCTTCCTCTGCCTGCCTTTTCTTCCCCGGCTGATGTTGGAATGCTTTTCTCAGAACTGGCCTCCTGCCCTCTTCCTCCACCTCGATCTCACAGGTAGGCTCCAGCTGCGGCATTGGCCTCTCTTCATCTGAGTGGTCAAAGGGCTCATTCAGGACTTCCGTTGTCTCGGAAATGGTCTCGGTGGTTACACTGCTGTTGATCCTTCTGCGTTTACGACCCCTTTTCTTCTTTACTACAAAAGGCCTCTGAAATGAATTCCAAACAACACATGTAAGTGCTCCTGAGAAATTAACTGGGTGAGGCAATGTGCAGCCAATGTGGACTGATGTGAGAGCCGTACATGGCGGGACTTCGCAATGCCTTTGTACTTTACCTTCCTTTTTGATGTTTAACATCCCTCTCGGGCGCCGAGAACACAGGCAAGTGTTTTCCAAATAAAACACTTGTTTACTCAAGCCGGGGCTCTGAGAGAGAGCATCCTAGCAACTTGACTGCAGATTTTAAAAGCTGAGTACTGCTTTTCTAGTATGTGTTTTCTAAGTGGCACTTGCCAGCTTCAATATCTGACTTATCACAGACTGTTTGTATAAACAGTGCTTTTATAAAATGCTGCAACAATCAGCTATCAGGTCAATCATCTATTATCTGCTAACTGCTATGGAGATGCCCACTTCATGACAGGTACCATGGGAAATATGGTGGGGCAAGACTAACCTCCTTGTCCCAGAAATGAAAGGGTGCTTGAAGGGACAATTACTCTACTGATTAGAAGACAACAGAGGTAGAGATTGGTGGCTGCTGGGATGTGAGCAATTAATAATTTTATAGACTATTTTGATATGGAAGATACCTAAAAAAGTGATAAAATCTTTCTGTCTAAGATAATGGAACAAATGATATCCCACAGTTGCAATGATAAGCTAGCTTTCCAAGAAAAGAAGTATCTAATGACACAAAATTTAAATAAAGGAGCAGGTAGATTCAATGCTAAGATATGTATCAATGAGCCAGGAAACTGACGGGCCTACTCTGTGAGGGGGTTCAGTATGTTTACATGATGCCAGCCTCTGTGTCTGGAGTGCAGCTCACTTACCTCTCATGTACAAGGCACTGGGCTCCATTCCCAGCACGGTGAGGGGCAGGGGCGCTATCTCCAGATAAGCAGTACCAAAGAATCACTGTATCTTACATTTTTAATTCTTTCAATGTTCTTAAAGAACACATCTAGGCCTATTAATAATTCTAAAATTTAACCACATTAGTAATTTAACATTTGATGTTATTAGTTCCCTCCATCCCCTTACCCTCTCTAAGCAACTAGACTTTGCCCAGATACAAGTGCAGCCAATACAGAGTTGGTTTCCTCCAGGTTGAATCTGTATGGACAGCAGTGGTCCATGTCACGCCTTGGACAAGTCTGGCTTTTCATGTTTCTACCCCGAGTTCCTCTCAATTTACTCATAATACATGAATGCATTCTCTGCACAAGAAACTTAAATGCTCAGGAGACAGCAGCGCACCTCATGGGATGCTCCCTCTGCTGCCTCCAACTGTAGGGTCAGAAGAAAGAACCCAGGGCAGTCGGACCAGCACACTGCCTGCCCAAGCCTCTCAGGACAGCGTGGGGAAGAGCCTTCGTTTGCACCATGCTATCACTACCTGTCGTGGCTCTCCTAATGTTATCTGGTCCTGCTGTATGTCAGAGGCAGAAAATGCAGATGAAGACAGCAGATGTGGGAGAACAATCACCCACAGACAAAAACCAGTGCTCCACTTTGTACCATGGGACACGAGCTGCTGTATCTGGAGGAACTACTAATGTGTAGTTGGCCACACGCGAAGCACCAGCAGCAAAATCAAGGGTATGAAAGGCCTAACAACTCTCTGCGAGAATAAGGGACATTAAAGGCAGGAGCACTGGCTTGGAGTTCTGAGACGAGGCTAGCTCTCTAGTGAGTCATGGGACCTTGTCATGTCTGACCTCCTCGGGTCCTGAAGGGTGGTTATGTATGCACTCTCTGAGGTGGCCTCCTGGTTATCATGACTGGATGTACTCTTATCCTGCAGACCAGCAGGTGGCAGTGACCACCAGACTAGGGGCTAGCATGCTGCTAACCCCAGGAAACACCACCTCAGCTGTAAGAGAAATGATGATGACACTGGACCAGGGAGACTGCACACACATAAGCTACATCCCCAGAGGTGAAACAGGCAAAGAACACCGCAAAGATGCATCAGCTGGACGGAAACCAGCTCGGGCTGAAAAGCTCACCACACACACCTTTCTCTTAATGGAAACTGACTGTGGTTTGGTCAACCGTGGGGGAGACGTCTGAATGTTCTCTTCCTCGTCCTCATCTTCGTCCTCTTCATCCTCTTCGTCCTCTTCCTCCTCGTCCTCCTCCTCTTCCTCGCTACTCTCTTTGGACAGCTCTAACAGCTGTCCTCGCTCCCCGGCCAGTGGCCGCCTCTCTGGAGAATGCAAGTATTTATTTTTCGAGTGTACTTTTGCAGGTGATGGCCTACTGTTAACTCTAGATGACAGGGTCTCTTGCTCCTCCTTCTCCCAGCAGCTGGCTTGTTCCATTAGTCGTTCCGCCTGGGGTGGGGTGGGGGCAAAACGGTGATCGGTGAGAGGGGGAGTCACACAGCTAGAGCCTCTAGATCAACGGGAAGGGGTCTCTAAGTGAGCTCTGGAGGGGCAGTCAGCTGACTGAGCAAATGCGAGCTGCAGCATCTCAGGACCCTCTGCATCAATCAGGATAACCGATCTAAGAGGACCGGGCTTCACGGGGTATTTAGCAGTATCAATGACGCAGTGAATTGATTCGAGTCCTTTATCACTACATTACATGCTCACTGGCATGGAGCATTCCAAGCAAGTTCATAAACACAAGGAATCGATTGACATGGCAGCAGTGAAGCTCAGCACCACATCTGATCTGATTACATGCTGTCAGCGGTGAAAACGCTGCTTTGTGATCAATGACAAATGTCTCATGCTTCATACTCAACTCAGTAGAATTATCAAGTCTTTCAGTTGGGATAAATTAGTGCTTTATCACTTCATAAGCTCTGTCTATATAACCAAGCTCTTATGATGACGCTAATGACTTTAAGCTACAAGACTGGAGTCACAATTCAGGACGCCAGAGCACATCATTACCTCCTTTTCAGCTTCCCGCTCTTCTTCAGAAACCACAGCATTAGAAATTAAAATGGGGGTCCACCTCAGACTCTCTGGATCAAGTTCATTAGTTCTGGAACAGCTTCTCAGCTTTTCCATGTGGCCCAATATCAACTTTTCCCTTCTAATGATCACAAACCTGTAACACAGCAAGAAAGACAAAGTGAATTAAAAAGTCGACAGCTAGCTGGCTGTGGTGGCACACACCTTTAATCCTAGCACTTGGGAGGCAGAGGCCAGCCTGGTCTACACAGTGAGTTTTAGACCAGCCCCGCAGGGTGACATACTGAGATCTTGTCTAAAAAAACAAAAACAAACAACTCAGGGTTAGCTGGTACATAGCTGTAATCCCAGCATTCAGGAAGCAGAGGCAGGAGGATCACCATGAGTTTGATGCCTGCCTGGGCTACATCTTGAGAGCCTGTCTTAAAACACAAAGCAAAGTGCGTGGGAGCGCCTCACCTCCCCAGAGACCACGGCACTCACCTGCCCTCTCTCCTGTCGATCATGTGGAGGTGCTGCAGAGTGGTGGCAATGTCGTGTGGGCACATGCCTGTGGCTCTGCTGATGGCCTTGATGCTGATGTGCCTCTCGTGGTGGTGGTAGAGATATTCCAAGATGACACTTTTCCAGTAGGCCAGGTAGGAGAGACGGCCAAGATCGGAAAGTGGCTTTTCAGGAGACCCTGCTTGGCCCTCTCTTCTAGAAAGCAAATAGCCTAGGGCAGAAGAAGCAAAACTCCAGTCAGGTCCAGGAGCCACTAGAAATCATATAATAATGGCAGGGTGAAAGCATCACACAGGTGAAGTGCATCCTGTCAAGCATGTTGTCTCTTCCAATTACTGTGATGTCACCTCGTCAAATTTCTGCTTGTCAATCTTTATGGTGGCACCATAAGCCAATTACACACAGCTGGTGGCAGCAAACATACATGGTGGTGTATGTCACAGAGACTGAAAGCTAAGACTAAAGACATGACTTCTGGTGAGTCTCAACACATAAATCTCCTGCAAGCTTGAAATTCTTCCCCATACTCAATGTCAGGCACTCAGGAATCCTGTGGAGGACCACCCCAGCATTAATGAGCAGGTTGTTTTCCACAGGAGGACCCGATGACCCTCTGAGAGCTGGGCTTAATAAAAGAGAAGGACTTGGCTAACACAGTCTGTATTACTTGTTCCATTTAACCAGCCGACTAATCTGAGCTGTTACAGGACTAATAAAACAACGTCTTTCAAGTCAATGGTGGCAACTCCCATCTGCTTTGCGAGCTCTGTTTTTGTCCTTTTCAAGAAAATTAACTTATAAACCAACCCCAAAATGTTGCGCCTACAAATTACAAATAAAATACACGGAAAAAGAAAACCCAAACTTTGAAGCACACTGTTTCATGTGCATACTGAAAACCCCTGAGCACACGGAGCTTGAATGATAGATACGGGCTCTCTGGCAAAGGAACTCTGAAATGAGAAAACTTCAAGCCCACTTGGAGGAAATGAATGAAAGCTGGCGGCTGTCTCGGTAATTAAGAGCCACTTACGGAGTAAAGAAGAAACGCTGTCTGTCAAGTAATGATGTCTTCTTTGCTCTAATTATTTCAAGAGCCTCACCTTCGTGAACTTCCCGGATTTAAACAAACATCGACCACATACAGTAGGTGGCAGCAATTACCAAACCAGGCTGCTCTATAACCACCCAAATCTTCAGCTCTCTCTTCTTTATCTACATTTCCAAAATGGCTGCACTTGCAAGAATTCTGTTTTAGCTTTTTGTTGTTGTTACAAAGAGAAATCAATGCCTCTGATCCATTTTTCCTGTTTCTCAAAACCCACTGAAAATAACGCAGAAATCCAGAACAAGATATACTACCTCAACAGCATTCTGCATCTTGATGGCTTTACCCTGAATGTCATCATAGAGAATGAAATAAAATAAACATCGGGTTTCGCCTAAGAGATCTGGTCCTGTTTCCGTGCAAAGCATCTGCCTGAATGCAAACAGGACCAGAGTTCACAGTCAAAGCCCTGTCGACGCACACGCAGCACTGCTCCAGCCTGAGCCTTTCTTTCACAGCAGTGTCAGGAATGCTAACAGAGATGGCTGCTGTGCTGAAGCCAGCCCACATCAACACTGTCAACATGGGGAGCGCTTTGTCGCCAGAACAGCCAAGGAAGCCCAAACCTCAGAACACAGATAATTGGCACATCGATCTCCTGTTTTCTAAGTGCTTGCCACATTCTGAGAATTTATTTAGTCAGCCGGGGACCCCAGATCTGTACTCCTGTGCTTGTGTATGGGGGTGCGTGTGACACCATGGAACCATGGATGAGAACTGTCCCTTGTTCATGAGATCCCACAATTAAAAGTTTCCTGCAGTGACTGTGGAAGTTCCCAGGCCCTCATTGGTTCCTGTGAACTCCACTGTTGAAGGTAGAGATGTGATGTGGCCCATGAGGAAGGTCTGTGCACAGCCGAAGGCTGGTGGTGCAGCTCACCCTGCCTGCCTATGCTCCCTACACAGGGCTACCCTCCCCAGGAAGCATGTGTTCTTTGTTCTGTCTGTGTGTTCCCACACTCCCAACCTCCCCTCACTTCACCTAGCTGTTCCTGTTCTTGCACCAGGTGACTTGGGTCCCTGGGGAGCATGGGAGTATAAACCTTTCAACACCATGTCAAAAGGCTGCCTCCTTGGACACTTCCGGAGACCCTTGACTGTAGCCTATGATTGACACTGCTCCAGAAGTCCAGGGTAAGTAACAAGCTCTAATGTGTGGTAGGTACTGAGCCCACTGGTCTTTCTCAGCAAACACCCCCCTGCTGTGCAAGCAAAGGCTGAGGAGGCAGGGAACATGCAAGCATCTCAGGATGCTGAGGGCAAACAACCGGAAACCCACCACTCGCATTTCAGGGATGACATGTACCAACAGCACACACCACACAAAGCCAATGCCCCAAGATACCAGGCATGCCTGCAGCAAGTGTCTCCCCCTCCTCCCGGAATCTAGAGACCCTCCAGTAACTTAGAGCCAGCGGGAAGAAAATGGCACTTCTGCAAAGAGCCATTTGGAAGTCGATAAAATCTCCCCCTGGAGGAGGATGTTCTGATGTTAAACAGAGTCCACCAGGAACAATCAAAATGACCATGAATAAATTCCTTATTTCTTATTAGTTGAGTGAAATCACATGCAGAATGACAATCTACGCCGTTAAGAAAGGTGTCAAGCCTACCAGTCGTGCACTGGTTGACAGAAGACAGACTCTACATGTCATCTGCAGCGGCGGGCGGTGGCGGCGGGCACTCGCCTGGAAGGAGCTGAGCTGCTGGCACTGAACTACCTTCACAACATGGGGTGTCAAGTAAGGGGCTTCTTGCCCCCTCTTGCTCCTTCCTACTTCTTCTTGGCTCTTCAAAGCACAGTAGCAATATAGAGCAGACACAATAATTTTTGGTAAGAACATTTGACTTATTAAGTAATTACAGAGATGTGATGGTTTAAGCTCTTAAATTTAACTTACCAAAAAGATTCCAAATAATTGATCTAAGATGCAGGGAAATAAAAAGCACTTATCTTGGAAGCCGGTGTATTGTCCTGAAGCATCTGAAACAAGTACAATACACCCCTGGTGAATAGATTCCCACGGCGTGCTAACACCTCTCCTTAACGCAGGGTACTTTCAATCAGAAACCGCCAACTACCCCGGGAAACCTCCTGCCTCAGATGGAAAACAAAGTGGTGTGTGGAAGGCAAATCCCAGTGCCTCAGTGTAATTAATCGCTGGTGAAATAAGTCCCCTCAACTCGCCCGTGAGCCAAGGTGCTGGTGAACAGCACTCACTCATGAGTGGGAGCCTTGTCACTGAAAACCGAGTGACCCTTACGTACATTAACTGTCCTCACACAGCACAATCGGGCTGGCTCTCTCTGCTTGGCTGGAGCTGCTGAACGGGAAAGGTGAGGTCTGAGCGCCAGTGTAAGTCTTACACGCTTACTTCAAGAGACGACCCTCTTGAAGGCAAAGTGAGCGCTGCAGTGTTTCCAGGCACAGGGCCCAGTGCAGCCCCACCTCTGTTGAGGATGACCTCAAGCGACAACTGTCCCGTTACCCGGCCCTGATCCGAGACTGAAACGATTAACTAATCCACTTTAAGGAAGTAACTGTTGAGGTCAAAGTTTGTTCTGCAGACATGAATAAATGAAAATCAACTGGATCCTCAGCATGCAATGCTAACTGTCATTTTCTATGAAAATTCCCTCCTTGTGAACAAGCACTATTCACAATGACCCAGTGGAGCAGGAGTAAACGTGTTCTGAGGCAAGGGTGCGCGTGACAGAGATGAAGGTCCGTCACCAACAGTGTCACCTATCATCTCTGCACACTTCCATCTGTCAGCTGATTCCAAACCATCTGAACTTCCCCAGACACAAAGTATAAACTTTGACTAGCTCCTCAACCTCAACTCCCATCTGTCTGGATTATGTGAATTCGGAGTCTTCAGCTGCTTTTAGGGGAAGATAATCTCCAAGGATTACACCCCTTTCACCAAACACCTGTTTAGTTTAGCAGGCTCCACTGAGAGGCCCACATCAGAAGACAGCCTGGCCTCTGCAGGCCTGGGAACTGACACCAGGCCATGGGCTTATGGCAACTTAGAGAGGAGGAAACCCGACGCCTTCAGCTACACAGCTCCTTGGAGGTGGCAGTTCACTGGCTATGCCGTGTGTTATTTGTTTCCTGGGCTAGCAGCACTGGGATGGATGAGGGGCTGCCTATACTCTGTTTAAATTCAGTGCAGGAGTCTATGGGCCTATGTAACTATGTAACAACCGGACTAAACACCCAGCAACCACTAGACTAGCAGCTCTTACCCCCACCCCCACCCCCACAGCTACAAATCTGAATCTCTAGAGGCAGAAGCCCCCAAGGGTGACTCAAGGTCAATGTCCTTGAGGACCACTCTGGAGCTGCTAGGGAACAGGTTTGTGAAGTGGGAGAAACCCCGGCCGCACAATGGGATGGATGAATAAGGCCGTCATTTCCTGGCCGGTGGAGAACAGAACAGAATGGGTTTTTAAAAGCCCTCTAGGCCGCGTGTTAGCTAGAGTTACCGAGTGACTGATTGCTCCACTCTATGCCTGGGCGTTACTACAAGGCGAAGAACTCTGGCTACAACAGGAATTCCAACTTGGAAGGTACTGAGGGAGCCCGAGGGCACGCATCTCAGACCAGGTCTCATACCACAGAGATACACTCGAGCAGCCGGGGTTGGTATACTATAAATCAGTGGTTCTAAGACATCTATCTGGCTTGGCTTCAGGACTTTTTTTTTAAACCCTTATTTAAGACTCCAAAGAGCTTTTGTTTATAAAGACTATATCTGTTGGTTTTACTGAGAAGTGACATTTATTAATTTTGAAACAGCAATAAACCTTATGATGTTACTATAATTTTAGATAATAAAAAAAACCTTCCCTTGTATTTTCTAAAATATAAACAAAATAGTGAGGCGAAGGCTTGCTTTACATTTTTACATTCTAGTCAATGTCTGCTTTGGTCCTTAATCTGTTGTGTTTATCACAGGTCATGTCAGATCTGGAAAATTCTACTTTATAGTCATGAATGAAGAAGAGTTAAAGGGGACTTTAACTTATGGCACTGTGGACTGCCTGGACTTTACCTTGAGACCACCTGTATTATATGAAAAGTGAGAACTTTTCAAAGCTGGGCCAGGACCATGAGAACTTCAGACTGTCATCTACGGAATAGATGGTGACAGCTCACAAGGAGCCACCAGGCACTCAGGCTCTGGAGTCACCAACACTGCAGTAGACGACTTCAGGACCCACCATGTAGCAGCCATGTGACCCACAGACACTGATTTATAATCTCTGTGTAGGTCTGAGTCCTCACTCAGACTAGGCTGCTAATAATCACATTTGTCTCTTCTAGTTACTGGAAGCATTACAAGGGTTAATAAAAAGCACACAGATAGTGCTGGCCTTAAAGATTAGCTATTAAGAGTTATTCACCATAATGAATGAATACAATCTAGGGGCGATCATTTAGATGATTAAAAACCCCTAATGGGAAATAAAGAAAATGTGGACAGAAAGAAGTCAAATTGCTCTTTGGAGCCTGACAGAGATGAGCCTCCTTCCTGTTCCTCTATTTGCTTGAGATGCCCAAAGACCAGCCTACTGTCTTAAGTTTCCCACCGCCCAAAATACAAATTTAATTAAAGAGCCCCTCCCCCTTTGGCCTCAGGAATAATCTCAAGAAATTAGTTACTGAAAATTCCCGGCAAACATAGTTTGCACCCCAATTCCTTTCGGCTGTCAAGTACTTAACTTCAATGACTACCCTGAAGAAACAAATAGCCCATGAAACCACCAACACAATGATTGCCTCAGGCTTTAGCAGAACCATGAGCTGTCCCCAGACAAATATAACAAAGACTCACATATTCTAGAAGGCTCAAGTGTGTCCTGGGAAATGGCCTGAGCCAGAGAAAGCGAGGGAGTAGAGACAGCATGTCTTTGGGAAAGGTCTGTTGACTGCCCTGGGTCACATCTCAGGCTGTTTCTTTAAGTCATACTCTTATTTATCTTTTCTCAAAGATGCACTGGCTTCCTAGATACCACTACAGCGCTAAGGTCTTCCTCAGTTACATGGAATGAGGCTACTAGTTTTCCTTACTGAGTATCCCCTACTGCCCAACAACTATTCCAGAGAGGAATGGTCTTCTTCAAGTTCCTCCCAAAGGGAGGCTTATACTGGAGACGTGACTTCCTGGTGCCATGCAGTATATGTATGTGTTCAAGCCTACAGACCATGCTGGGGTTTGTCAAAAAGTTTCCACGGTTCCCTGATGGCTGTGGACACTCTTGAAGGTGTTGTCAATCTGCATCAGTACCAAGGAAAGAGGTGTTTAGCCACCCACTCACAGATGGCAATACGTATCATGGAGGGTGCTGCCCATGTGTGATGTGCAGCTGAGTTGATGGCCAGGCAGCATCTGCTGCACGAAGCAGCCAGAGACAAATCCCCATGACAAAGCCCTATAACGAAGATGAGCCAACGCTGTCTTGTAAAAAGGCTGTCTTGTAACTGATCACCCAGTGGAATGGGAGGTCTCCCCAGTTCTGTTCCCTGGCCTTTGGTCTAGCTATGGGTCTCATAGTTGGACAGCAGAATCACTTCCAGGTGTATAAAAAAACTTCATGTCCATCTCAACTCTTGTTTATCTCGGGACAGCTTGACTTCAGATATTATTAAGTAAAAGTCTTGAGGACTGCCCTTAAGCCAGAATCTTAAGGGGGTACCGCATCAACCCCCTGCCAAAGGTGGTGGCAGGGCTGTCTAGTGAGAGACTTGAGCAGAAGGTAAAGCTTCAGCCAGGAAGAGGGCGTGCGGGATGCATTTCACGGGCCTCTTTCAGTTGAACCCAACTGAGGGCTGGTGGTCTCCTAGTTTCCCTTCAGTGACTGTGACAAAACACTCTAACAAAAGCAACTCAGGGAGGAAAAGAGGGGTTTATGTGGCTTGCATTCTAGGAGAAGGTTTATCTGAGGCAAGTCAGGGCGGGAACTGAATCCGAAACCACTGGTGAAATGCTGCTTACTGGCTCATTCCGGGTCATGCTCAGTTAGCTTTCTTCTTTTTTTTTCTTTTCTAAATTTTTTGAGATAGGGTCTCTCCATGTAGTCCTGGCTATCCTAGAGGTCATGATGTATATAGATCAGGCTGGCTTCGCACTCACAGTGATCCTCCTGCCTTCGCCTCCCAAGTGCTGGGATTAAAGGTGTGTGCCACCATATGTGGCTGCTAAACTATCTTTCTTATAAAACCTGTGCAGGGGTGGTGCTGCCCACACTGGGCTGGGCCCCCTGACATCAGTCATCAGTCAAGACAATCCCTCACAAACATGGCCACAGGCCGAGTTAATCTTTCTTAGATGACTCTGGCTGTGTCACGCTGACAGCTGAAGCTACTAACTGGGACAGTTTGTTAGTGTAAGGTGTGACACTACCAGCTAGATCCTGGTTCAGCATATGAGAGAACTTTTGTTTTCCTGAGATGATGATCAATCATAAAATGAATTCAATCTATAATTTCCTTGTTAGGGAAATAAGGCCCTGTGATACAGGACAAAATGGTGTAGATAGAATGAGAGATGAATACTCTGTCAACATCACATGACCAAACTAAAATCATTTCAAGATTTTTAAAATGTTTAGAATTGAAAAAAAGGTAAAATGTTGGCATAAATATACTTTGCAAGTAACCAAATTGTTCACACAGCCAACTACCTTTCCCAAATATCAGTCAAGCTGATCTGTCCCTCAGAGGCATTTTTTTGGGGAGATGGTAGAGTACTAGGAGCCGCAGCTTTTGACAGGAATGGGAAATGCTGCTTTTAAGTTCTGCAGGTCAAAGTTCTTGCTGACAACTTGAGCTGAATCCCTGGTCCCCACGTGGTAGGAGAGAACTGACTTCCACAAACTGCCCTCTGACTCCACATGGGCACTATGACAAAGGCATGCACACACACACACACACACACACACACACACCCCCCATACAGTAAGTGCAACAATGTTATTTTAAATTCTAAAATATCTTAGGAGCAAAGATTTATAAAAAAAACAGAAGTTAAGAAGTAATCTAACATTTTAAACTTATTCACTTAGAAAAAAATTTATCACACTAGAGACTGTTTGAAGAAACAGGTTTTATATATATATATGTGTGTGTGTGTGTGTATATATTATCAGCAAAACAGGATCGTAAATTGCTGTTCTCCACCCACCTGGGATTGCTACCCAAACCGAAACCTAAACAAAATTGTCACATGTAAGTACAAAATCCTGACGAGCCTTTCCTACTGAACAGCTACATGATTTCCAATTCTCCACTGAGCTCTCACACTTGGTGTGAATACACACTGTCAGCAAATGGCTGTGTGCACCTACGGCACAACACCCACAACACCACTTTGGTGCCTAAATATCACAACTGAATTGACCTATAAATACCACCACTAAAAGCAAAGTTGGGCTTCCTTTTGGCCACTTTTCTAGGCCTAAAGCTCTATAGGGGCAGCTGAACTAGTTGAGTTCAGTACCTAAGCATCTCAGATGCTGCCACTGTTTCTGAATCAGGCTCAGGAGCCAGCCTGGTGGCACAGCCTGTACATCATAGCAATTCAGGAAGTTATGGAAGGAGGATTGGAAGTTCAAGGCCAGCCTGGGCAATTTATTGATATCAATAGTAAAAAGGGGGGTGCTGGGGTGGGGATGTAGTTCAGTGGACAGTGTTCACCTAGCATGTGCTAGGTTCAGCGCCCAACACCACAGAAACAAAACCCAGGTTCTAGAACACAAGGCGGCTGGAAGTTAGAAGTGTAACCCGATTTCTTTCTCTACATCCACATTCCTCTCTTTCATGACCCTCTGAATACACTCTGTGTGTGTGCGTGTGTGTGTGTACACATGTGTGTGTACACACACCAGCACCCAGATCTGGAAACTGAGCTTTCACCTGGCAAACACAGACTGTACACAATCTGCTTCGGGAGAAGTGGGAGAACAAATCTCTTTCCATTTTCCCTTTGTTTTCAAACAAAGCACATCTCAAGAAGGAGTTGTCAGCCTTTGAGACAACTTTCTAAAATCCAAGCCCAGCCCCTTCATGGATCTGATTGATGAACTGTTTAAGATAGAAGGCTCAGGAACATCCTTGGTGTGCCCAGGCCAGCTGAGCAAATGCTTCCACCTCTCCCTCAGTTACCTCTCAATGCCTTGAACATAGTTTGAGGCACAAAGCCGCTGGCAATACACATCTGTGTCAGGGTTATGGCTCGGCCCACTGCTGAGGTGAGAGTGTATGCTGGGTGTGAGAACCAGGGTAGGGTGGCACATGCAGTTATGATTGGCTGACTTGCCAGCGGCTTTGGTCATGGAGGGATTTAAGTTTAGTCTGGCTGTGTTAGATGCATCAGTGGGAGAAACAAGAATATAAGCAATATCACACTAGCTGGGTTTTCAGTTACATGTATTGCTGAAGCAATAACACGGATTTATTATTATTATTTCTTTTGAGACAAGGTATCACTATGTGGCCCTAGCTGGCCTGGAACTTGCTTTGTAGACCAGATTGGCCTCCAACTCACAGAGATCCACCTGTCTCCATCTCCCAAGTGTAAGGATTTATTTTTTAAAGACAGGATCTTGCTATGGAACAGTCTCAGCCTTCAGTGCACTGGCATTATGGTGTGTGCCTCTATGCCCAGCCTATTACTGGCAGTATTAAAAGACATCGATGACTCATCTTTGAGCCTGCAGACAGTACATTTGTCTGAGTCCTTTGAATGAGACACAATTCTGTCTGCTGTTCAGATTGATGCTAACGCTGGAGGCAGCTAGAGTTGAGTAACAGCAGTATCATAACAACATATTAATATGAGCACAGCATCAGCCACAATATCATAATTATCATTCCCATGAGTCTTTATATTGTGTAGTCACTGTTAATCCCCAGGCCTCCAACTTTCTGAGTACCGGAATGTACCGTGAAGGTTTCTGTGGTTGAGTATCTGAGTGCACACACATTAGGCACCGTTCTGGTTAGGCTGCCCGACTCCACTCTCCATATTTAACTAGAGACAAAGCTCAGCGAGTTTAATTTGTTCACTACCAGGCAACTGTTAAATCCACAAACCATGTAAACAACAAGAACTCAAACACACGGTCATGGCTATAGTGGAAGTTTCATTACTGAGAACTCAATTCAATGCTACACTGTCAACGATCACATGACAATCATTTACAAGTCAAAGGGCAGTGACAATCTCAGGAGGGTATGTATGCCAAGGTGGGAGTGTGTGATTATGGACGAGGACACTGAACTGTAAATTATGTAACTGTCTCTTGTCATTACCCTGCTGCAGAACAGAAACAAACTTCCCGTGCAATCTGCAGAGAAATGGAGACTGAGACACGCAATCACCGTTTCCTTGGCTTTAACCGGTTAGCAGCTATTTAATTATGTCTGATGAGGTCAAAGCAAGTTAATTTATGAAAACTTGGCAGGAAGGTATTTCAAAGAAAATTCTCTGGAAAGCTCCCAGTAGTACTGAAACCTGGTGACTTCTCTTCAGGAAAGAGCTATCTAAACTGTTAGCATTCTAAATGACGTTTAAAACAAACTCACAAGCGCCATCCTTCTTCTCTCTTTGCTAAAAACACTTGCTATGGTCTGTAAGCTTTTAACTAGAGACAACTGAAAAGCTGCAGGGTGGAAGGCAGGCTGGCAGAGTCCTCTGATGAATCTTCTGCTATGGTAGGAAAACCATTATTAACTTCCTTGACTTCATAGAGAAAGATCCAGCAGTGGGGCAAAGTGCAGAGCACACACACATGCACAGATACAAGCTACAGGCCAACTCTGGGTGTGCTCTCACCCAGCTCAGCTTCATTTTGGCAACCGAACCCTTTTCTTTCCCATTTTCTCTTCTGTAAGCACCATCTACTAAATGCCCAAATTTCACAAGTGCACTGGACCCGGCGTCCTAGGAGGAGGAAAGGGCATTCCTGTTCACTCTTGCAGTGTGTGCCAGGAGTATATTTCTTACGTTTGGATATTAAGAAACAAAGTGAACAGAGCACCAATGCTAAGGATGTAATGTCTCTTCATCTCTCTGGCCTCAGGTATGGAATTTCCCTCCAGCCCACCCCGTTGTGAGTAGTGCCTGGTGTCTATGGAGCCAAAAGAGGGAGGATGGATCCCCTGGACTGGAGTCACAGATGGCTGTGAGCCGCATGTGGGTTCTGGGAACCAAACCCCTGTCCTGTGGGAGAGGAGCCATCTCTCAGGCCCCCATATAAATATTTCTTGTCCGAATCTCCCATGTCATCACTCTTCAGCCTTCAATTATATTCAAGGGCAGAAGCAGAAGTTACGGAAGGCCATCTCTTCTAGGAAACTTGAGCCCTGAGGATCTGAGCCCAGTGATGTTTGGTACACCCCCTTCATGCTTATACAAACAGCTGTGCAAAGGCTGACAAGAAGCAGGCGCCAAGCACCAAGCACTTATACACTTAACACTTCTTATGTAAAGCAGTAAAGGTGAAAAACTATCTCTCTTTACAACATCCCTGATGTAATACCACCAATAAATATAAAAGGCTGTCCAGTTTTAAGAGTCACAGCCATCAAACAGATGCTATGGGGCTTGTGACCTCCCACATTAAAACAATGGTTTAAAACAAAACATGCCCCCACAAACACAGAAAAGTACACACAATGTACAACTTAGTGGATTACCGCATGGCAACTGTCCTTGGAACGATCACCTAGGACCATGACATAGAATTTGCTGATCACCGCCAGGAAACCTTGTTTGTCCCAAGCAATCTCTCCTCCTCTCTCTCTCATAGTAACCATTACCAGAGCTTTTTCTGGCAATCCCTGATAGGTTATTACATTCCTACTAATAGATTTATTTATTTTATGAAGAGTTTGCTTGCATGGAAGTCTGTGTACCACGTGCATGCCTGGTGCCCAGAGGCCAGAGGAGGGCTCTGGATCCCCTGGAACTGGAGTTATAAATGGTTGCAAGCCACATGTGGGAGCTGGGAAAAGAAGCCAGTGCCATTCACCACTGAGGCATCTCTCTAGCCCCTATTATTATTATTAATATACTTTCACCACCAAAATATCCAGGTGCTAATACAGTTTTGTCCATTAAGAAAAAACTTAATTTCTTTTCATGTGTGGACCTCTCCTTCTACTCCATCCCCCCCGCCATCTGTTCTTGATCTTGGGGCTCTCCTAGTGGCACACTTGTTACTGCTCAGGGTATTCTTCTACGTCATTTCCTCCGCAGCAGCAGCAGCAGCAGCAGTTTGAGTCTGTCTGCCTGCCCCTCTTTTTGCAGTTTGCAGCTACTGACATTCAACGTGTGGACCCACCCATTAACTCATGGGAGGAGACTGCACAAGCTAATACATTTTTTCCTTGTGTACTACTTGGTCACCTAGTGGTACAGCTCACAGAAGAAAGGCATTCATTTACCAGTTTCAAGACAATGGCCTGGTTCTTCTCATTGTTCAGATTAGTTTTCAGTATCACTATTACTTCTGAATTTGACATGTCTCAGTCTATTATAATAATTATCTTTATTAACATACTTATTGCCAAGGAGGCTTTTCAAGGTAACTTCTGAGTTACCTTGATCCCGTATTTCTGAGTTTGAGGCCAGCCTGGTCTACAGAACAAGTTCTAGGACAACCAGGGTTACACAGAGAAACTCTGCCTTTAAAAAAAAAAAAAAAAAAAAAAAAGAACAAAGCCTTGTACGATCTTGTTCTAACAGTGGAAAAACTGCCTCACAAATACATACTTGAACTGGGCCAGTGAAAGAGAGTTGGAAGCATTTCCCACTGCAGAGCCTTGTGCATATCCCTCACACCTAGTACTTCGGGGACGAGAAATGAACCCTCTGTCTGACATCCCCACCCCACGGCAAGGACTGCATCATTACCCTCTCATCAGCATCGCCTAGGCCATCCCTGGCAAACTCCAGGTAAGGCATGTCTGTGGAAGGAGGGACAAAGACATACATGTGACAAGAAAAAGACAGGCACAAAGCTCAGATCAAGAACTGATTTCGTCAGAAGCTAGCTGGGTGTACCAGCGATCCAAAGGAGGGTCAGGCATTCTATTATTCCCTTAACAGATCTTTACTGCATGCCCACTGTGTGACGAGCACTGTGCTTAGGGCTGGGTATTCAACACTGAACAAATCCCTGTCCTCAGGACGCCACTGGCAAGGCTCCGCGCCCCTGACCGGGCTGTTGCTCACTTGTTATCCGAATGCAATTTGTCCAGTCGTGGGTTCCAACGTGCCTCACTGCAAATGCCTACTGCTTAGCAATCCGAACAAAGATCTGACAACAAAACCCACCTGCATGCCAAAACCTGAAAAATTCTGAGCTCTGTAAAGCAAAAAGTAGCTTTCAGAAAAAATGAGACTACAGACTGTATGTTTCATATTTACAATGTTTTCATTGAAGCAATGAATACAAACTATTCTATACAAACTATTTATTTGCTCTTATTTATGACAAACTTAGTTTCTTTGAAAAAAGATACATAAATAAATCATTGGCTGTACCGCCTCATGCAATGCATTTCAATGCATTCAGTAACAGTCAACTGCTGAATAAATCACCACAAACTCAATTTTCAGCCTTGATGTTATCTTTATCATACTAAAATACATCACACACCACCTCCATGTACTAAAACATTAGTGGCAAAGGCTTTTAGTGAAACATATTACAATGAGAAAATAAGGAAAAGCAGTCATTTTCTTTATTATATTACAAACCAGCATCTATTAAAATGTCATCATTACACTTGATTACACAGATCAGAACAAGTCTTCCAGGGACCTGAAACCCAATGACAGTAGAGGGCCTAAGGATCTTCCAAGTGTCACGGGAGATGTCCTTATCTCAGAGCCGGAAGGACCAGAGCACCTCTGGACAAGGACATCTTATTTTTCTTTAATGATTGCCTTGACGGCACTGGCCAGGGAGGGCAGCTGCAGGGAAAAGGAGCGGCGAGGACTTGCTTGATAGTTTCTGAGGACTAACACTGGAGTTTCCTTCCAAAATAAATGCGACAAGAAACGTACTGTCTGATAAGAGAAAAGGAAGGGGAAGATAAGAGCCCCTTCAACCGACTGAGTGCACATGTGACTCCACTCACCCCTCTCTCCTCTCTGCCCAAGCCCGGCGGTGGGGAATGACAATCCTCTCTCTCTAAAGAGAGCCTGTGTCCCCACAGAAGCCCCAGACCTCAGAGGACAGGCTGGTCAGCTTCCCCGGGAAGAGATGTGCCCCTAAGAATCACACGAGAGAAGAGAGTAAGCTGATCAAGTTCTTCTTGCAGTAATTTGGTAATCATTTGCTGCAGATAGTGAGTGCTCTTCTGGAAAGCTTTCTTTTGGTGAGAGACAGTGACAAAACCCAGCACATATACGTAATATCTATGGAACTTTCAAAAGACTTTCTACCTGCTCAGCTGAAAGCTTTTTTTTTTTTTTTGTCTTTTAAAAATGGTTAGTGCTGCCAGGCGGTGGTGGCACACGCCTTTAATCCCAGCACTCGGGAGGCAGAGCCAGGCGGATCTCTGTGAGTTCGAGGCCAGCCTGGGCTACCAAGTGAGTTCCAGGAGAAGGAGCAAAGCTACACAGGGAAACCTTGTCTAAAAAAACCAAAAAGGCTGGTGCCACTTTAAAAATGTAACTATTAAAACAAAACTGCTGTAAGTAGCACATGTGAACTCCACAGGACCATCATTCATTCAGTTCACTAACACTGCGAAGAGGATGTTTTCAGCCATGTAACAACATCCTTAGAGTCGGCGGTTCTCCCTTCTAAACACACCCTGAAATATTTGGCCTCCCAGCCAGGCTCAGATGGCTGGGGTGACATCTCTTCTTGGAAGTCTACCCATGAGAGAATATGTCGCGAGTAGGAGCTTTAAGACCACGACCCATCATGCTAGGAACAGTTTCTGACAACGTGCGCAAACTTGTCCTTTGAGACAGGCAAGTGGCTCCGCACAGCCCTGTTACAACAGACACACGAAGCTGCCAATGGGACTCAAACCCTTCCTCCTCCTCCTCCTCCTCATCTTAAATTTTTATTTACTTTTATGTTATGTGCATTGGTGTTTTGCCTGCAGGGCAGATCTCTGAGTTACAGACAGTTGTTAGCTGCCATGTGGGTGCTGGGATTTGAACCCAGTTCCTTTGGGAGAGCAGTCAGTGCCCTTAACCATTGAGCCATCTTTCAAGCCCCTAATTTTTTTTTAAGATTTTTTTTTATTTTTAAGATTTATTTATTATGTATACAATGTTCTGTCTGCTCGTATCTCTGCAGGCACCAGATCTCATTACAGATAGATGTGGTTGCTGGGAACTGAACTCAGGACCTCTGGAAGAGCAGCTAGTGCTCTTAACCTCTGAGCCATCTCTTCAGCCCCAAACCCTACTTCTTACAAGAGACAAGCCAACATTAAACTTTATTTGAAAAATAAAATCAGTTTTTAGAAGATTGAAATCGGGGTTGGGGATTTAGCTCAAGGCCCTGGGTTCGGTGTTAACCCGTGTGTGTGTGTGTGTGTGTGTGTGTGTGTGTGTGTGTGTGTGTGAAGGAGAAGATTGAAATCATTTGAGATTTCTGACTAAAAGCATTTTTAAGTTTTACGTTAATTGTGCAGGCTCTTAAGAAAAACAGCAGCCTACTCTTTCTGCTTGTTTGAGAGGGTCTCAGTGTGCAGCCTAGCTTTCCTGGAAATTTATGTATAGACCAGGCTGGCCTCGAACTCTCAACAACCTTCTTGCCTCTGTCTTCTGAGTACTGGAATTAAAGACATGTGCCACCAGGCCTGGCAAGTAGCCTGGTTTTTTTGTTTTGTTTTGTTTTGTTTTGGTTTTTTTGTTCCCTTAACTTTTATTTTATGTGTATAGGTGTTTGGCCCCCATGTATGCCTGTTCACCATGTGCCTGATGCCCAAGGAGGCCAAAAGAGGGTACTGCATGTCCTGGAATTGGAGTTACAGAAACTTGTGAGAGACCATGTAGGTGCTGGGAACTGGACCTGGGTCCTCTGGAAGAACAGCCTGTGCTCATAATCACCAACTCATCTCTGCCACCCTGAAGCAGCCATTTTTAAAGGAATATATATAATGTGTGTATGTGTATGATGTATATATAATTTTTTCCTATAAAAACTATTTTTGGTCTTTAAGAGACAGGGTTTCTCTGTGTAACTAGCCTTGGCTGTCCTGGAACTCACTTTGTAGACCAGGCTGGTGTCAAACTCATAGAGATCTACCTGCCTCTACCTCCTGAGTGCTGGGACTAAAGGCGTGCGCCACCACTGCTGGAGCCCTCGTAAGAAGCAGGTGGATCTCTGTGAGTTCGAGGCCAGCTTGGTCTATAGAGAGAGTTCCAGGACAGGCACCAAAACTACAGAGAGATTTTGTCTTCAAAGACACACCCTTAAAATAACTTCATCACCCTCATCATTGTGTGGATGTGTATGTCAGCCGACTTAGGTACTGGAGTACACACGGAGGTCAGAAGGTAACTGTCAGCAATCAGTTCCCCTCTTACCCTTTGGGTTCCTGGGACCAAACTTAGGTCATTCGGATCATATAGCAAGCACTTTGACCTACAGAGCTAGCTATCATGCCAACCCTAGAATCTACAATTCTAGTTAGTAGGTTTTCAGTGTTTTAGCTAAGAAAGTATAATTAATTTCACTGAATGTCTTTTATGATTTTGTAATAAAAACTGCATTTGGATATTATTTTTGTTTTCATTTCAATCATTTTTATCAGCATTGCCTAACACTTATGTACATGTATGTATGTACACACACACACACACACACACACACACACACACACACACACAGTCCCAGTGTCCCAGTCTTACAGTTTAAAAATGGAAACCATGGGGTCTGGAAAGATGGCTCAGAGGTTAAGAGCATCTGGAAGTTCTCCCAGAGGTCCTGAGTTCAATTCCCGGCACCCACATGGTGGCTCACAACCATCTGTAATGAGATCTGGTGCCCTCTTCTGTCGTGCAGGCATACATGCAGACAGAACACTGAATACATAATGAATAAATTAAATCTTAAAAAAAAAGAAAAATTGAAAACTATACCCACGTTGCTCCCAGCTCTGGAAGGCCAAGCTTTCTGAGCCAGTTCTCCCTGTTCTCTGCTGTTTTTTTTGAGACAGGATCTCATTTTGTAGTCCAAGCTGGCTTAGAACCCATGGCAATTGTCCTGCCTCAGTTTGGAATTACAGATGTTAGCCATCATTCTGGAGTAAATCCACTTATTTTTAGAATTTTACTTTGTGTGTTCTCTGTGTGTGTATGTATGTATGTGTGCGCACGTGCAAGAGAGAGAGGGGAGGGGGGAACACACTTTTTGGACTCAGATCTCTCCGTCCACCATGGATTCCATCCAGGCGACCAAACTCAGGTTGTCAGTCTTGCACATTGCATACTTTTACCCACTAAGCTCCTCACCAGCCCCGAACTCATTTCTTTTCATTCTGTTTAAGCCACAGTCCTCCGAGTACACCTCTTCCCCTTTCCTTTTGGGACACTGAAGGTCTATGACAGGTATCTTGATGTCTCTGTGCTCCCCAAGCCACTCTGCTCACAGTCTCCTGTGGGTTCTGACCGCATACTATACAACATACTGCATATACAGCCACTGCTGGCTGACAGGTCCACACGGACACCGGCAAGAGCGTCCTCACTTCAGTCACTGGTACTCGGGTACTCAGTGGAGCGTACATCAGTATCCCAATCATTAAGGCTTGAGACAGGTGAAGGCCGGGAGCCACGCACGGCTCAGGCCTTTAAGAATGATAACTTTACCTCCAAGGGCCCAAGTTCAGTTGCCAAGACCCGTGTAGAGTAGCTCACAACCTCCTGTAACACCAGCTCCAGGGGACCTCAAGTCTCTGACCTCCGAGGGAACCCATATTTACAAGCACACACACATACATGCAATCAAAATAAAATACATCTTAAGGTCCCTGGCCTCCATGTTCACTAGGTATGTGATGTTTATGCACCTATATGCACACACACACACTCGTGTGCGAACACATAGCAAAAAACTAGAAATAATCTATATACACATAGGGATAGATGACTAAACCATATACATACACACAATGTGCATCAAGAGAATTTTTATATCAAAAAATCAATTTAAAGACTAATACATGAAAAAGAACAAAATTCAAAAGGCTATAGTGTGATATGTTTCATGTTAAAAAAATAATAAAAAAAATGAGAAAACATACACCTACGTGCTTGTCTGTACACAAAGGCCAGGAGGGACAAATTAGAAATGAAGACGGCTGGTAACCTACAGGAAAGGAAAGGGTCAGGCAATGGGTGGGAGGTCAAGGGAGTGGAGGGATGTCACTCTTAATACGACGTTCATATGCTGTTAACTTAAAAACAAAACCAAAAAAACCATCATGTACGGAGAAAAATAAACCCTCTAACTGGAAAACAACAGACAGAAGCCTAACCATTTCTTTGTGTGTGCACACGGGCTGGAGGCTGGTGCTGCGTGTCTCCCTCTACCAAGCTCTACCTTTTAAACATTTTATTATTTATTATTTTTATGTGTATGGGTGTTTTGTCTGCGTGCATATCTGCGTGCCATGGAAGTGCCTGGTGCCCACAGAAGCCAGAAGAGGGCAGCAGATCCCCACGGAACTGGAATCACAAACAGTTGTGAGGCACCATGGGGGGACCTGGGAACTGAACTCAGGTCTTCTCTAAGAGCAGCCACTGCTCTTAACTGCCAAGCCATCTCTCCAGTCCCTGGGAAATTTTTTTTTTTTTAAGATAAGAATCATAAACAGAGTTGGGCACGGTGGTACACACCTGTCATCCTTGCACTCAGGTGGGGAAGGAGGGTCAGAAGTCAAAGGTCAGTCAAGGTTATGTGAGGCCCTGCCTCCAAACACCAAATTAAAAAAAAAAAATTCTCATAAATGAAACCAAAAAACAGGTACTTAGGTACTCTCAAGGCTTCTTCTTACCAGACACTAATTACATGGTGGTGTGGCAGGTACCACCCGAACTTCGTGACAGGGAAGTAATTTTCATGCACTGGGGACACACCTTGGTGTCCTGGTACTTCTCCCCTAAAGCTTACCACCCACATCCAATAATGATGAAACATCAGAGAAGCCCCAATAGAAAGACAGGCACTATACAGAATGTGTCTTGTGTACTTCACAGCACCCCAGGACCTAACTTTAAAACAGACATGCAGATACCACTCCAGATCTCGGGAAATTCAGGAGACTAAATGCGGTAAGAGATAAGGACCATATGGAACATGGGAATCGACACTGGGGGTATTCCCTGCTAGAAAGGACAGAGGAAAAGCTGACAAGACAAAATCAGAATCTAGCGTGTGCAGCAAGACAGCGCAGAGCAAACAGGAATCTCTTGACTTTGATAGTCTGTGGGGGCATGGAGAAGAACCTCTTCGAGGGACTAACACACACGCAGTTCCCCCTCACCACAATCCAGGAAACACATGTGGGAAAAACACTGAGAACACAAGAGCAGACACAAGGAACGCCAAAGCCCAGGGGATCCAGGTAAAGAACATGGAAGAAATTCTAGGCACAATTTCCTAACTTTTCTCTCAAGGCTGGAATTTCTTTCAAAATAAAGAGGGAAACAATATAAGGAAGGCATTGCTGGGCAGCTGGAACAGCAGGAGCAGGCCAGGGCTCAGGAAGGAACATTCTAGCACCCCAGTGCCTAGCTGTTCCCCGTGGGAAGAGCAGCTATTTTCCTTGTCCGTGGGCGGCCAAGAGTGCCAGAAGTTTTGTGGGAAGTGGGCTTCTTTGAAGTCTTGACATGTCTGGTGAGGGTGGAGAGTTGTCTGTGTGTGTGTAGGAGGGCTTTAAAGTTTTTTTGACTTAAGGGGAAGAAATCTCAGAATCCAGGAGAAAAGGATGTGGAATCAACTTCAGCCTGTGTCTATCACTCTCCCCTGCAAGAAGTGAGATGTGGGGCTGTCCTGAAGCCCATGAGTTAGTTTATGAGCAGGCTGGGCATGGTACCTTTTAGTCACTCTGGCCAAGTTGTGCAACAGCTTCTGGGAAACCTCACCTTAAAAAACCCCAGGTAGACCGAACTAGGCCCTCTGAATGTGGGTGACAGTTGTGTGGCTTGATGTGTTTGTGGGGCCCCTGGCAGTAGGACCAGGACTTATCCCGGGTACATGAACTGGCTTTTTAGAGCCCATTCCCTATGGTGGGACACTTTGCTCATTCTTGACACAGGGAAGGTCTTGGTCCTGCCCCAACTTGGTATGCCAGCCTGTGTTGACTCCCCAAAGGAGGCCTTACTCCCCCACAAGGAGTGTATGGGGAGGGGGAGGGGGACGTGGGGGGGACGGGAAGGAGGGGGAACTGTGGTTGGTATGTAAAATGAAAAAAAATTTTAAATTAAAAAAAAAAAAAATCCCAGGTAGGTTTCCCCAGAAGAAACAGACAACTTCTTCTAAGAGCAGCATTTGCTCCTGTGAACTTTCCTTACTGTACTGGACAACACCACCAAAGCCTTGTGACTTCAGTTCTTCATACACACACATCCTATATTGGACCATATCCATAGTCCAAGGGCAGGTGGGCAGCCATAACCTCCTCTCTGTCTGTATGCTGGCTAAATTAGCAATCATTATTGGCAAGGACTTCCCCACTTTATAGTTTATCTGACTTAATGAAAATGCAACCTTGATCCAAAGATCCCAGGCTCATACAATGGAACCCAACCATCAAGAGTTCCTTTTAACTAAACAGAACATATTTTAGAAACCTTCTTACCCAGAACACGGAATTATGAGGCAAAATTGATGAGGTCATGTGCTCCGTTCCCTCCCTCCTTCCGTAAAAGACTGGATCTAAATAGTTCTGGAAAGATATTTATCTACGGTTATTTTAAGTGACTCCCAAGGAGATGCTATCAATTTTTTCAACAGCATACTCTGTCTTCTTTAAAATGGTCAGCCAAGGGATTCTTCTGGTTTTAAACTGAATTTTTATTGGGCTTACTTACACCAGTTCCCATTTTCTTTTGAGTACTGTGAAACTCTGAGAGAACATCACCAGTGCCCTTTGAACCACTTCCCAGTCCCATCCCTTTTGGTGCCCACAGGGACGGATTCTAGGGCCTATGCTTATTAAGCACAAGCTCTACCACTGAGCCACATCCCCAGTCCTCCCTCCCAACAACACTGAAATCTTTCCTCACACTGCGTAATCACTCCAGTGGAGAAACAATGCCAATCGTTCTACAATACTGTCAGGACCACTGGGTCTAGTCATATCCAGTGGGTAGCATTCATCACATCACCCTAAACATCCCAGAGAAGGTCCCATTGTGTTCTGTATTTCATGTCTGAAATTACAATGTGGCGATTGGGGGATAGTGGTGCACACTTCTAATATTAGCACTCAGGAGGCGGAGGCAGGCATCTCTGCAAGTTCAAGGCCAGCCTGGGAGGCATAGTGAATTCCAGGCCAGCCAAAACTATAACACGAGACGCTGTCTCAAAGGAAAGAAAGTTCAAGTCACCTTGTTTTTCATGTCTTGCACTGAACTTTTAAATAGTTTAAAATAAAGATTTAGCACTTAAAGGGAATGTCTGTTACCTGGGTTGTTCATTTGCATAGAAGGCTGCAAGGCCAGATTATGCCGTATCATGCTAAACACACGACGACTGTATTTAGAGCTTGACTTTCTACCTGGTGGTACCAGTTCCTTTAGAATTTAAGTATCACTTTAGAGATCTTCATATCACTTGGGGGTTTCCCTTCCTATCAACAAAACCACGTCTAATACAGACTGCTATGGTAACTAACCCAGGAGGTCATGGTAACTTGGAGGCATGACACTGATGATAACCACAGAAAGTGGAATAAAGCTCAAGTATGCTTGTCTAGTGTATGGCTGAGAAGGTCTGAGACAGACCTCAAGAAGACGGCATCGAAGAGAAGAGGTGTAAAGAAAGGTTCTTGAGTTCTTACCAAATGAGCATGGTTTTGAATAGGCGGAGTAAGAAAGAGGAAGTGGCCACGACAGGAAAGGGGGATGTACAAAGGATAGAGAGATGGTGGCATGCTCAAGGTACCCAAGGAAAAGCTTAAAAGGCAGCCTGGAACTGGATGCTGGAGAGTCCCTTTATTCTACAGGCACACGATTATTGTCCCAAGTTTCAGCCCTGCACAGCTGTGACGCATACCAGAGAGTAGAACTGTAGATGAGCACCTCCTGGATGGCGACTATCAAACACTCCAGCACAAGACAGGTAGAAATAACTGTAGCAGGGCGCCACTGTCTTCAGTTGGGTGCCCACTGGTCTACCACCAGGCGCTAACGGCACACGGATGGCCCTGGTCAAATCCAGAGGGACACAAAAAGATGACATGAACGCACAAGTAGCAGGCAAGGGGATGATGAGGGAGAGATGGTGGAAGAAGGAGCAATCAGAGTGCATTATATATATAATGCCAGTAAGGCAGCAAGCATTCCTTGGCATAATTAGTCTACTGGATAACTAGGCCAGAAGAACAGTAAGACTAGGAAAATAAATTAATGACTGGAAACGTTATCTGAGAGTATAAAAATAATCAACCCAAAATATTTCTTTTTCAAAAATTTTATCTTTCTGTGCCAGTACATTATACAAATCAGTCCAAAATTATTAGGTTATTTTATCTGCAGACTTCAACATTTCAGTATCTAATGATACAGATTTAGAGTCAACATACTTCCTTATGGACCCTTGTAGCATATTTACATTGAGGAGCTTGTATTTCCTGTACATATACTCAAAGTTTCTTTATCCAGCTACCAAGGAGAGGTACTACAATCTCTGCATCAACACGCACAGGGCTCTAAGTGACAGATTCTCATATAGCTGGAGGCCACCATCATCATAGGACACCCGACTTGCATGTTACTATCTCTAGATAATTGGAATCAACTCTCCAAATGTAGCCTCAGCCTTCCTTACATTTACTTCATCCAATATCACGTAGGCAAGAAAGAAAAAAATGACCCATTAAAAAATAACATAACCAGTGCATTACTGTGAGCATCCAAAGAGGCTCAGCAGATACATGTACATGGAAAACAAGCATTTCTTGAGGAGCTTTTTGATACAAACACTAATAACTTTTGTAACAGCAAAGGGAAAGGAACAGAGCCGGAGCTTTCCTTCAGGTGGGGAGACTGGTTCTCTAATGGAGATACCCCTGGTCTCCTTTGCTCCACACCGATTATTTCACAAAATTTTAGAAAGCTAAAAGTCCTTGTAAATAACGATCCCTCATGCTTAAATCACAAATGATTACCTATTTGGTGGTGCTGAGCACAGACATCACAGAATGGAACACAAGTCTACCAGTTCATTTCAGGCAATGGCTTTCTGAGCCAGTGTGGTGAGAGCTACTCTCGGTTCTCTAGAGTGTAACAACCGGGTGGCAGGGAAGGCAGGGAAAGTTTCATTTGAGGAAGATCGTCTAACTCATGTAAATACAAATACAAGACCCATTATCCATTGACAGAACAACAACAACGACAACACAGCAGTTTAAACAAAGCTTTATGTGCTACTGTTTCCTGTAACAGCCATCAGCTACTATGAAAATAAATAAAGTACTTCACTTACTGAAATCAATGAGAAACCGTCCAAACCCTTGCCTTTGGTGCTGGGGCATGATCATTATGCAGGAGACATTATACTTCTGCTGGCAAAGCTTTTCCTGAGAGAAAGAGAAACAGATCAAGTATGTCAAAGCTCTGCTGCAGTGGGCAATTCCCTGCACCTGCCACTGTCCTTGTAAAACTGTCCACCGAGGTGAAACAGTGGCTTAGGTCAGGACCAACCGGAGTAATCCTTCTGTGCTCATCGAACTATCAACGGACAACAAACCATCCACTCTGGCCATGCTTCTCAAGCGTATCTTTAGTCTACAAAGTCAGGACCATAAAATACTAATAACCAATCTAGGATATGTGAACAGAGTGAGACAATAGCGACAGTCCGGAATGACTGCTCTCCTTGCTCACCCAGCTCGGGCGATGGAGAAAATACCAGGCAGAGTTGCCCAGTGGAGTAGGCTAGGATCTGGCGGGCAGCCCTGCTAAATGATAATCTACAAGTCTGCAACGGCAATCTGTCTTCTGCCTCGGAGCAAATGCCCCAGTGAAACGGAAATAGTAGACGTGTGAGTAGATGTGCGCAAATGCAATTCTCCTGTGAATAGAAGGCAAAGTAAAAAGCTAGAGAAATAATTAATCTGCATCTCAAACCAGGAAAATCAAACAACAAAGACAACCAGAAACCCCAAAGCCTCTGAACAACAGTGAGACCAAAACACTACCAACAGTCTAAAGCCGGGAGGGAGGCTAGGGAAAGAGACAGTGCTAGGAATTAAAGAATTCGACCTTTTCATGGACTGTAGCATCAGGGTAGCAATATTTTATTCACAGTACACAGACGCCACGAAAACCTACACAGAGAAGATCTGGAAAAGGCTTCTAAGGCTGTGAGTGCTCTGGCCAAATATAAACCATAAATGAGGCTGACCACAAATAGAACCACATCAGAGAATTACTTTAGAACCCCCAGATCTTTAACGAACTGGCTTCAAAGACCACAGGAAATGACTGTGGAAAAAAGTCTAAAGGGCAGAATTAAAGATTTCGTTGTGAAAGAAGATGAACCCCCAACTTTTGTGTATTTGTAGCTGTCTGTGGCATCTCTAAAATATGAAGAGGAAGTAACAATGTCCGTGCGTTTTCTCTAGAAGATAAATTGCCCATCACTGAATGTGTATGCCAATGGCAAAGGCTCAAATAATTAATTTTACTGTGCAAAGTAAGATAAATGGGTCACTCTATCTAAAAAGAGCTGTACTCTGGGCAAAGAGGATTTATATCCTTGATGCCATTCCTTTTTCTGTCCAGAACTGTTTCCCCCTCGGATGGTTTACTGAAATGTAATCCAATGGCCATCCTCTCGCCCTTTCTTATAGATGTTCTGGGCTGGGAAGAGCGCCCAGTAGATAAAGTGTCTGCTGTACCAGCGTGGGCCTTCCCCAAGCATGAGCGTTAGACCACATAATAATAAGAAGAAAGCTGGGCATGGTGGTGCACCCTGTAATTCCTAGCATGTAGGAGGCAGAGACAGGTGGATCTCTGTGAGTTCCAGGGCTACAAAGAGAAACCTGTTTTGAGATAGAGTCTCAAAACAAACAAACCAACAAATAAAAACAAAAACAAAGAAAAAAGAAGAGAAAGTCAAGGCAGAGCGGTTCACACTCATAACCCCAGGGATGAGAGACAGGAGGATCTCTGGAGCTTGTTGACGAGCACACTAGCCTAATGAGTAGTTCCAGGTCAATGAACACACAGGAGTGAGCACACACACACATATACGTGATTGCTACTAAACTCTAGTCTGGACACTACAAGTGTGCCTCCTTTGCTCTAGACTGAAAGTCAGATGCATTAATATTTGCAGAAAACCTGCCAAGGTCATCTTGGATACTCTGTGGCTGTTCTTGAATGGTTTTGATAACAACCTCTGAAATTCTGTTCAGTATATACCCTACAGGGCCAAAGGATTCCACATTGCAATTTATATGTTAGAATATAGCTTAATTTGCACTTCTAGTACTAATGTGGTTACTTCTTAGATCGTTTTTTATTTTTCTGTCAAAAGTATTTGTATTTCATAATTGTAAGAAATGACCACAGTGGCTACCACAGTAGAGAGAAAAAGTTGAGCTTGTTCTGGTAAAATATCTGGGCACCCAGGAGGAAGTCAG
>CABHPH010155257.1:4650-18497 GCA_902168325.1 Peromyscus nudipes | reverse complement strand
GTGGGAAATTAATTAATGTTGGTAATATAAAATGTTCTTTTCCACAGCTGTTTCTGGTCTATACCTTTCTAGGGTGGCTCTGCTTCTTAGCTGAGTTCTGGATTCCTTTTCAAGGTATATTTGTGCTAATATCATTATTTGACTTTTTCATTTTTTAAGACAAGGTCTCACTCTGTTAACTAGGATGGTTTGGTACCCAATATATGTACCCTATGTGGCCCAGACTGTCTTTGAACTCATGGCAATCTTTCTGCCTTAGTCTTCTGAGTACTAGGAATACAGACATGAGCCATGAAACCTGGTATGATCCTTGTATTCTGGACCAATGAGAGGTTGGTCTTCCAACACTGCCATCTTACTGCCACAGTAACAACAACCACCAAAAATTAATGAAAAAGGACTGGCCATTGTAAGTTGTCAATGTTGGCTCCCCCCACCCCACCCCCAAGTGGTTACCTGGGAATTGTCAGTGTCTAAAACACAAGGAAAATATGACAAGTTGTAAAAAGCTTTGTCATGAATCCAGAGTGTCTAAAAGGAACTTTAGCTGAGTCTTTCAAAATATTGAGGAAGAGGGAAATGGGCTTGATAAAAGAAGATAGCAATAGAGGGGCTGAAAGAAAATGCTTGAATGGCCTGGGAGTGGTAAGTAGGGGAGGGAGGGAGAAGAGAGAAGATGAGGAAGAGAGGGAAGGAGGGAAGGAAGGAGGGACCAAAAGAGGGAAAGACCAAGAGAATAAGGGAAAGAAGAATAATTAGGAGAATCCCATAGAATAAGAAATGGCAAGATTTTGATGGGTAAATAAGAAAAATGACGAAAGTGACATGTGGACTTCAGACCTACGAACACATCACACTGGTAGAAGTTTGACCTTAAGAATGCTGTTTTTGAAAGAAGGATTGAGAGAGTGAGTGCCGGCATGTGTATGTGAGGGGGGAAGGGATGGTGTCTTGTGCATTCACAGAGGCCAAAAGAAGGTGTCCAGTGTCCTCTTCTATCACTCTCCACCTATTCCCTTGAGGCAGTGTCTCTCCCTCCACCTGAGTTTGTGGTTTTTCAGAGATGCTGGAAGCTATCATGTCCCAGCAATCCTACTGTCTATGCCTCCCCTAGAGCTAGGGTTACAGGTATTCACAGGACCATATCTGCCTTGTTACCTGAATGCTGGGCTCCAAACTCTGGTCCTCGTGATTGTACAGCAAGTGCTCTTAGCCACCAAGTCATCTTCCCAGCCCCCAAGAATGCCTTCTTGGGACAAATATTTGCTGAGTTAATCATCCCAAAGTTGAGCAAAGGTGGGGTATTTTTATAGAAAAACAAACCCATCGTTTTTAACCAACCACATAAAAACACAGATTTAAAATAAGCAAAGGTGTAGTGGATAGCTGTTCCAGATTTGACCTGGAAGTACTACCCCCATTGAGGCTTCCAATAACTGTCACACCTACAAGACGGAGCTGAGAGAGGAGCCCTTAAGACCCGAGATCCGGAAGTGCTGGCTGTCTTGGTTCCTGGATCCTGGATGCTGGAGATAGACTGAGCAGAGTTCTCCAGAGAACACCACTGGACTGCACTACACCTTTCCCGGACCCTGTAACCTATCCCTTTGCTTGTTAGTTACCCCACGAAATAAACCTCCCTTTTAACTACATGGAGTTGCCTTAATACTTCCACCAATACAAAGGAATTATCTGCTGATAAATGTTAGAAAAGAAATTTAAAAGAAAACATGATTTTGTGTAAAGGAACAAAAATTATGAGTTTGTCCAGTGCTCACACAACTATTTTTAAGCTGTAGGCAGTAAAATTCTAATACAAAGTAAATCTAAACCAATAGTAGATATAATTGCCTCCACACAAAAGTTAGCTTACTGTAATTGGACTTTTTCTTTGGGACTGTAAGCTCCCCAAGAATGACATGGAGACTTATTATTAATTATGAAATCTTTGCCAATAGCTTAGGCTTATTTCTAACTAGCTCTTATAACTTAAAATAATCCATATCTTTTAATCTACATTCTTTTACCTGGCTCAGTTACCTTTACTCTGTACTGCCCATGTTGCTTCCTCTCCATCTGGCTGGCAATTTCACCTTGAAGAAGAAGTTCCCAGGGTCCTCTGTGCCTGGAAATCATGCCTATCTATTGGCCATTCAGCTTTTTATTAAACCAGACAGAATTACACATCTTCACAGTGTACAAAAAGTGTATTCCATAACAACTCACCTACCAAGTTTAGAGGTGTTTGTACAATTGTTTCTTAGTAACCAACCCCCTTCAAACTGTGTAGTATATTGTTCCACTTTCAATAAGCACTCAAAAAATGTGTGTCAAGCAAATAAATGTAGATACTTAACACTTCCATTTTGTCCTTCTTAAATATCACAAATAATTTAGTTCTTCTCTTTTAAGGTTTTTCTGATTCAAAAGAGGAAAGACACACTGTGATTAACCACAGACTTTATGATTTATCACTTTGACTCACAGATCACCTTGCAAAGAAGAAATTTTAGAAATCACCAATTGTAGTTGTTTCCAAACAGTGCTACAGTCTTTAGTCTTGGTGCAGGGAGTGATACGCTCAGGGTCAATCAGAGTAACAGTTCTGTTTTGTTGTTTATCATGTGTATGTGTGTGTGGTGTATGTGCATGTATGTTCATATGTGTAAGCATGTTTGTGCAGGTCCACATGTAGAGTCCAGGGATTGACATCAGGTACCTTCTTGATCACTCTCTACCTTATATATTGAGATAGGGTCTCTTACTTGAACCCAGAGCTTACCAATCCACCTAGTCTAGCTGGCCAGCTTGCTTCAGGATCCCATCTCTACCTCCCAGGCCCTGGAATTCCAGGTGGGCCACCAACCCACCCAGCATTTCCTGGGTGCTAGGGATCCAAGGTCCAATGCTCTTGCTTAGGAGACAAGTACTCTGCCCACTGAGCAATCTCCTCAGTCTGAAGAACAGTTCTTGCTTGTTTTACATATTGAGCTTTCATTTCAGAAATAAGGAGACAGTACCTAGGAGAGAGAAGGCAGGATGAAAGATGAAACAGCTTTTATGACATTTTCCCCAAAGATCTTCCCAATACATCAATCAGCTCCTGTTGGGATAGTGTTTTTGTACACTGTGTGAAAATGTGTCTGTTTAGCCTCACGTGTCTAAGCACACCTTCTGATTGGTTTAATAAAGAGCTGAACAGCCAATAGCAAGGCAGGATAGGATGGGTGGAACTTCCAAGGAGAGACAGGAACTCTGGGGAAAAAATCAGGAGCACAGGGTATTAGCCAGCCAGATATGGAGGAAGTCAGACATATGGTACTGAGGAGGGGTAACAAGCCATGTGGCAAAATGCAGATTAATATAAACAGATTCAATTAAGTTTTAAGACCTAAGCTAAGGCCAAGCTTTCATAATTAATAAAAAGTCTCTGCGTCATTATTCAGGAGCTTGCAGTCCAAAGAAAGACTGGTTCAAAGCTCCTAATATGGGGTATGTTTTTTTCAATCACTCCCATGTGCATTTTCCAGTTAAAAACACTGACTGAATGTCCAGTTGAATTTCAGTTTCAGATAAGCAATGAAAAATGATTGACATATCTCATGTGCTTGTAGTCAAAGCATTGATCAGTCTTCCTTGACTTGGGCATCAAACTGCTTTACTTTCCAGGAAAACTCTTCACTTCCATTTCTATTCAATAATGAGCTGTTACAAATTCCATTTACAAAGCATAGTTCTGTACATAGAGATGCACAAAGCAAAGCTCCCTTCCTGAAATACCCACGTTCAGAAAGGAAAGTATGAAATACGCAAGCTCCTTCGGCCTTCTCTAAGTATGTCAGCACCATCCCCTGGGTCACTCATGGGACTAGCATCTCATAGAGCCCCAGGGGATACATTTCTATATTTTATTCCAGAGAGATCCCATCTTTTTCTTCATGGCTTTTCAAGGTGACATCATATGCTGACTCTCTCCCTCTCCCATTGAGAAACTTAGTTTTCCCCAGTTCTCTGAGCAGTCCATGAATTTGGTGAAATACTCCTGAGGTGGACCAGGGAGCAGCTATTATCCTAAGTATTCTGTTCATTGGATAGAAAATACCACTCTGCTTAATCAAAATATGAAAATCTGTCTGTGTGCCATGGCCCATGCCCATAATCCCAGTACTCGGGAAGCTGAGGTATGAGGATCTCAAATTTGAAGCCAACCTAGATGATTTTGCAAGACCCTGTCTCGAAATGAAAATTTTAAAAGGGCTGGGGATATAGCTCACTGGTGGAACCCTTGCCCCAGGGCTGAATTTGATCTTTCATGCTGAAAACTCACTCTTTTTTTTTTTTTGAACTGAGCCTCTCTTGTTGTCAACACTTCATTACCTGTTGCTGTGTCACGTGTTTTTACTCCATTGTCTGTGCATTTGACAACAGCAGTGATCTGTGAGCCTCGACTTGTCCACCATGAAGAATCCCAGGCTGTGTCAAGTGCAGCAATGGGACAGCTTGAATTTTCAAGTGCAATTCTGTTAAAACAACAACAAAAATTCTCCCTATAATAGGATGAAATGTCAAAATGTACATTTTGGCCCAGGAGTGTCAATAGGGCAGAAGCATTTGGCAGATGGCCTCGTATTTACAATCAGGCATTTAAATCATGCTTTTTAGGAATAGCAACAACAATAAACAAGGATCTTCAGCCTCTAAGGTCTAAGCTTAATCTAAAGCCTGAGAGGCATGCTTGGCTGGAGAGGCCAGCATAGAAATTCAACATTACAAACACACTTACAGTCTGCATGCCACAGCAGTAACTCTCCAGTGATGGACTGACTAGGAATTAATTTATCCCCAAACAACAAGACTAATTAACAGTGGCTTTCTTGCTTCACAAGTTCAGACCTAGACAGTCTCTCACTGCTCAGAGTGCTCACAAAGAAGTGACCCCTGTACTTCCTGCCTGTCCTTTCTGCTATCCTTAGTTACAGTGGCCTTTGTCCCCACACTTGTCACCTCAGGGACAAGGATGGCTCAGGAGGATGGGGCAAGAGGGAAGGACAGGGAGGCAAGGTAGAAAAGGTTCTGCTGTGAAAGCTTTGCCATTTTACACGATGATTTGTTTTGCACCCACATAGTGTTAGCCATCTCTCCTTACAAAAGGGGGCAGGCCTTGGGTTTGTGGCTTTTACTTGTATGCTAGAGTTAGGCAAGAGAGACGGGAAATTGCCTATTACTATCAGATACTTCAGATCAAAACTAATCCACATTATTACCCCTGCATGCTTCTTATATTTGTAAGGAACAGTCATTTACTTGTACTAATGCTGGATGCTAACTTCAGAATTCTTGAGGTGATCGTATTTCCAAATTTTCCATCGAACAATACATGAACAATATTATTTTTCATTCTTATATGCTCTATTTCATTAAAATTAGCTAAAAAAGAAACTTGATTGTTTCTAGATTCCAGTACAGATAATTGGGTAAAACTTATTTTAGCCACACTATTTTAAAAATTAATTCCTGGAATAGTCCTCAGTAGTGACAAAAATTATCCTGGATGGAAAGAAACAATATTGAAGATAATCTCACCTACCTTCCCATATTTTTGCCCTATTTGGTATGTTACATAAATTAGAATTGGTACAGATGGAGAGGCAGAATACAAGGGCTGTAGAAACTATTCCAATATAAAAAGTGCTTTGTCTCCATCTGGTGGATGATGCTAACATTACAATGATAACCAACAGCTTGCTCCTCCCAAGCCCACTCAATGAGGAGGGCTAAGACAGAACCCACAACTAGATTGTCTATTTTTTTATTCCTTCCTCTCTTTCTTCTTTTCCGTTTCTCCCCCCACCCCCTCTTTCTCTAAGATTCACCAGTGGTTAGAAGAAACTCAGTCATTCGGGAACTCTTAAGTATCAACTCCCCCTGTGAAACAACCACAAGATAGAAAGTGTTCTAATGTAGATAACTTACACGATCTCCCAGAGGCCCCATTATACCCAGAGTTAAAATCATCAAGCTGTGGCTAGCAACACAAGAAGTCTAATCCGTTGCTCCTTCAACAGGGCAACACAGAGATACAAATACACAGTCAGACTTGCCCATGAGCAAAAGTCTCAAGCAATTTCAATCTGATTTTGTTTCTCACATGTTCACAAACAACTAATAGTATTTTCCACAGACGTCTTAGGCTCTTGTCAAGGTGAGTGTTCTTTCTTTCTGTAAGTGCCCACATTCCCTTGGGTATGAAACCCTGGAGTTGTACACATGCCATTCAGACCCTGCTTTTCCCTCTATCCTGAAGTTTATTAAAAACCTGCTTTCTGGGGTCAACAAGATGGCTCAATGAATAAAAATCCTACTGCAGAGGCCCGACAAGGTGGGTTTTATATCCAGATCCCACAGGGGAGGGGAAGCATCAACTCCCAGAAGTCTCTCTGACCCGTGTACTCACACATACCCACACAGTAATAAAACAGTTCTTACACTTGGTTTACATAACCTGCTTCTTTCTCACCCAGCTTTTTGCCAGTTGATATATTTTATATTGGTGTGTCAGACACCCGGATGATAAAAATACATCCAAGATGCGTAAACCAATATTGTTTATGTAGTATGAGCATTCATCCTATTCTTTTTTATATTCTAGAAGACATTTCAAATGAAGCTACATTCAAACTAGTCACTATCATCAAAACAATTTTGATCAATAGTGACTATCTTCATCATGACATATGCATTACTGATATAAAGTTTATATGTAACCATATATATGATTTTATATTTTAAAAAGGTAACAAAGTTTTACTTCTGGTATTATTAGATAGTTTTGAATCCTCTGAGGACCTGAAAAAAATTCAACATATACCATTAAATTAGATCTGATTGGTATTTACAACATACCTAAATGCTAGAGAACTCATATCCAGAATGCAGAGAACAGGAGATACAAATAGACTGTAAGGGGGCTGGAGAGATGGCTCAGCAGTTAAGGGCACTGGCTCCTCTTCCAGGGAACCAGGGTTTGATTCCCAGCACACAGATGACAGTTAACAACCGTCTGTAACTCTATTCCCAGAGGATCAGACAATCTCTTCTAGCCCCTATGGGCACTGCACACATGAGGTAACACAGACAGACATACAGGAAAGATATCCAGACACATAACAATAAATACTAGTTTTTTTAAGCTAGTAAGAGTTTCTAAAGGCTGGCTGTCATGGGGCTGGCAAGATGGGTCAGTGTGCAAGAGTACTTACCAGGCAAGCCTGGCACCCTAACCCTGTAAACATGGAAGGAGAAAACTGACTCCACAAAATAATCCTCTCACCTCCACATGTGTGCCATGGCACATGTGCCTCTCTCACATGCACACATATCATACACACACACACACACACACACACACACACACAACATACACACACATACACACACACACATACACACACACACCACACACACACATACACACACACACACACACACACACACACACACGTTAATTAAATGCCATCAGTTGTATCAGTAATCAAAGCACTGCAAATCAAAACCACAATGTAGGGGGCTGGAGAGATGGCTCAGAGGTTAACAACACTGGCTGCTCTTCCAAAGGTTCTGAGTTCAATTCCCAGCAACCACATAGTGGCTCACAACCATCTATAATGAGATCAGTTGCCCTCTTATGGCCTGCAGGCACACATGCAGGCAGAACATTGTATACATAATAATAAATAAATCTTAAAAAAAATACAATGTATACATTCAAAACATCTTCCAGAATATCTAAAACCAAAAGGACAATACTAGCCCACGCTGAGCAAATGCCACTCCCATATGTTGTTTTTAACAAAAACCTCAATTGTTCGATTTTTTTCAGTAAAGACTTAGGAGCCAGATGCTGGGGTCAAAGCCTGCTAGCTCAGAGAGAAAGAGAAAGCACCCATCTGACCTTCCTTCTCAGCTATGGTTCCAGAAGTCCCCTTTCCCATGCTGTCTCTAACAACAACAAAAACCAAACTCAATGCCCCTCCCTTCTCCTTCGTGTGCATCTCTCTATCCATCCTCCTGACTCCCTCTTACTCTCTATGATTTTTTCTTAATAATCCAGTGTTCACTTCCTGTCAACTGGTTGCTTGCTCCCCCTCTTGACCTATGGTTGACTTTATTTAATCCTGTTTACAATAGTCAAGCAGAAAGCTCTTGGATTAAAGGTTTGTGCTAAAGTTGAGCTATACCACAACTAGAAACAGGTTTTCCAGTAAATAACACAATCTTGGGGTTCACAGTGCAATCAAATATCCTACAACACTCATATTCCACTGGTGAACATGAAATTTGGTACAATCAGCCTGGGAAAGTATTTACTGGTATTATTAAAATTTGAGCAATGTTACAACTTAGCAATTTCAACTTTTATAGATATGCAGAGAATGTTTATTTGACAGCACTGTTTGTAAATAGTCAAAAACTGGATACCTAAATGCCTATTCCTGGTAAGATGGATAAATCATGCTATAAGTTCATATGATACAATACTGTAATAAAACAACAAAAAGTTTAGCTCGTCAGAACAGTAGTAAACCTCACAAATGTAGTTTTACACCAAGTCTGCCAGTGAATGCAAACCGTTGTAGGCATTCATGGTGTCAGAAATCAGATAGTGATTTATCTTTAGAAGAGAGGGGAGAAGGAGGGAGGGAAGGAGGGAGGGAGGGAAGGAGGGAGGGAGGGAAGAGTTGGGCAGGGGCAAGAAATTTGTATTTTTGTAATTTTGTACATTTTACTTTTTAAACCAACGTTGATACTCAGAGAGATTTATAATAAAAAATAGTGTTCTTCGCATTTTCACCTTAGGTAGGGCAGCTTTAATCCTTGAGCTATGCACCTCCAAACTGTACCTGTCACTCACTAAAGGATCTAGTTAAGAAGCAGATTTTTATCAAGTAGTCTAAGAGAAGATCCACAATTCTGTATTTCTTGAAAACTCCAAGATGGGCCATTGAGATGGCTCAGCCTGAAGAGCCACTTGGTCCCAAGCCTGATGACATGACTCTCAGCTCTATATCCTACAAGGAGAGAAGCTACCAGAAACTCCCTAGAGCTCTCCCTCAGAGAGGACATGTACATCTACACTCACACACATGCCATATGCATACACACACACACACACACACACACACACACACACACACACACACACTCACACTGCAAGGTGATGCTGATGCTGGTCCATCACCACAATTTGAGTACCAAAGCCCTAGGGCAGAACATTTCAACTATGTTTTATGAAAAGTAAGGTTTTGTAAATTACCAAGTATTACTAATGGCCATTAAAAGTTGAATATTTTAGTTTAAAAAATACTGTTGGGCCCTTTCCCTTGCTTTGTGAGAATTTGCTCTTAAATATAAGTACCAAACACTTATGTTTAATAAAATAATAGTAAATATACAGTATACAAGCTATATATCATGGGCACAGTCAACACTACTTAATTCAGAAGGCAATGTCAAAACATGGCAGGAAAGACTGCTTGGTAATGAACACAAGATGTTTGGCACTGTCCTGGATAAGCAGCACTTAGCAACTGGCATCTCTGCTGGATTGTCAATTGCAGGGGCTGGCAACCTTTCTCCATAGGGCCAGATGGTAAATATTTTAAGCCTTGCAGACCATAGGGTTTCTATCATCACTACTCAGTTCTGCCAGTATAACACAAAAGCTACTACAGACAGCATGTAAATGACTGGGCCTAGAAGGGAACCTAATAGATCCCCTAGTCTACTATATATCATCGGTTAACAACATGTAATGTGTCTGAAATTTTCCATGTAGTTTTAAGAAACTGTCCTAGCCAGGTATAGTGATACAAGTCTATAATTACATCCTTTGGGAAGCTGAGTCAGGACAGGCAGGAGGATGGTGTGTTCCAATCTACGCTGGCTGGGCTACATAGTGAGATGCTGCCTCAATAAAAGAAAAGGAGAGGAAATGAGAGTGGGGGAGAGCAGAGCGGAGTGGAAAGGGGGCATCGCAGGAACAGGGATGGGGAAAAATGAGATTAAGTTGTACCTCAACAATGACTTTTTTGATGTCTTCACGGTTATTCACTGTCAAATAATTTCATAAATGACTTTTTTGGTGTCTTCATGGCTATTCACTTTCAAATAATTTCATAAATGGTGATCAATGGATGAGAATTCTAAAATAAATGATATATGAAGTGACAACACAGGGAGCATCTTAGTGTATAATTTGCATTCTTTAGCCACATACTACTGGGATGCTGGCCTGTCTGCCCTATCATTTCACAGGATTAGCAACCATCAATCATCATATTGCCAAACTAGCATAGAAATTATGTACATGAATTTAAATTCCACATAGAATTTAATCATGCTGAATCTGTGCCACAAAATATTTATTTTACATGGATTTATATTTTTGATATACATAGAAAGTATGACCAAAACCTGCAAATGTGCTTTAGAATAAAAAAATAAAACATAGCCAGGTGTAATGGTGCATGCCTTTAATCTCATCAGGAGGCAGAGGCTGGTGGATCTCTGAGTTGAGGGCCAGCCTGGTCTACATAGTGAGTTCAAGGACAGACAGGTCTATGTAGAGAGACACTGTCTCAAAAAATAAAAATAAAGATAAAGATAAAACTTCAGCTAACTATAACCCAAAAGCAACCCATTTATTGGTTATACTACTTTATTATACATACAAAATTAGCTATGATAGCTTAGCCTCAGGTTCAGAAACCCACAAAGAAAGCTCACACTCATGAAAGCTTAACTTACCTGGCTATCTAAATTTCTTTAATGAGTTGTATATTTTGAAAAAATAGAGATTTTTAGTATGTGTGAAACACTAACACAGAGTTTAGATTTGTTCAGAAGTGTTGGTCACCTATGCTTTTAGAAATAATAGTTATAAAATAAAAGGCTTGGGAAAAATCAAATTTAGTAAGAAAAATTCCATTCTAATGGCCAGGATGATCACTCTTTGGGATTTGATCAAGAAAATACATTGCAGCCTCCATATCTACCAAGAGAAGGGATCCAGGAACTTCGAAGACAAAGTGCCTCAGTGACTGTGACTGTGATGACAAGGGATGACTAAACGTGGCCCACAGGCCCTACGGACCAAACACAGAAAGTTTGGTCACTATGCCCAACATAGGATCTATTATTATTTTTTTGGAGTTAGTACCTTAAGCTATTGAAGGGAGGAGTGATTTCTAGCTTGTCTTCTCCATTTTTGGTCAAATTGCAAACAGCAGCTGTGTTTTATTTTTTGTTGTTAGTGGGTTTTTTGATTTGTTGTTGTTGTTTAAATTGAAAACAGATTCTTCTCTCATACAATACAACCCGACTACATTTCCCCTCCCTCCACTCCTCCTAGCTTCTCCCTCCCCCCAGATCCACTCCCCCTCTGTTTCCCTTCAGAAAAGAGACCTCCAAGAGACAAAAACCAAGCACGAAAAAATAAGATATGACAAAACAAGGCAAAAAACTCTCATATCCAGGCTGGACAAGGCAACCCAATAGGAGGAAAGGGGTCTCAAGAGCAGGCAAGGAGTCAACGACACACCCGATCCCACTGTTAGGAGTCCCACAAAAGCACCAAGCTAAACAACCACAGCATATATGCAGAGGACCTGTGCAGGCCCATGTAGGCCCTGTGCTGGCTGCTTCTGTGTCTATGAGCCCATATGTGGCCTGCTGAATTGATGCAGTGGGGCGTGTTCTCTGGCCATCCTCCATCCTCTCTGATTCCTACAGTCTTTCCCTCCTGTCTTCCCCTCGGTCCTGAGGAGAGGGACCCAATGGAGTGTTCTTAAAAGAACAGAATTGATCAGCTCTATCTTCTTTCCATTTTCTTGATATATAACTTTTTCTTCTCTTGTACTTTAAAATGTTAACTTCCAGGCATGGTGGCTCATGCCTGTCATCCAGGAATTTCAGCAAGTTTCATGCCAGTCCATTTACATAGCAGCTTCCAGGCCAGTCTGGGCTACATAGCAAGACTGTCTCAAAAGAAAAAAGAAAAGTTTTTGAGAGTCTCATTATATTGTCCAGGTTGGCCTCAAAATCACAATCCACCTGTTTCAGCCTCCTAAGTAGCTATAATTATAGGTATGAGTCCCTATGTCTGTCTTACTAGGTTGATATAAGTATTTACTAAATGTTCTATCATCATAAACAGGTATAACTTTCTTTTGAGACCATCCATAGAATTTCATTGTTGTTATTTATTTCGAAACAGGGTCTCACTATTTAGCACTAGCTGACCTGGAATTCCCTATGTAGACCAGGCTGGCCTCCAACTACAGAGATCCTCCTACCTCCCAATGCTGGGACTAAAGGGATGTACCACACCACACCAGTCCTCATCCATAGAACTTTAAACTGCCTCCAAAATCTGCTATCAACAAGTTCATCAAGTAGAATAAATAGTTGCACCTAAGCTGAGTTTTAACTGGACATGGTAGCAGCTATTCAGAAGGCTGAGGCAGAAACATAACAACACTTCCAGGGGTTCAAGACCTACATGGGCAACATACAAATAAATTCATGTTCATTATAAAAATAATAAAGTAGGGAGGGGGATGGAAAGATGGCTCAGTAGTTAAGAGCACTGGCTGCTCTTCCAGAACCCCCACAGAGACTTAACAACTGTCTTTAATTCTGGTGCCAGGGGATCAGATGCCATCTTCTAGCCTCCTTGGGCACCAGGGACACGTGGTGTGTCATATACATAAGCAGGCAAAAACCCCATACACATGAAATAATAGAACATAAAAATATAATAAAGTATTTTAATCAAATGCTTCAAATTCTATTGTACTAATTCAGTGTACCTTACAGGAACATCAAAAGATGCCTCTCAAAATGTGTTTGATGTAAATCACATCACACACAGATTCAAACAGAAAAAAGAATTTCATCTGAAATACGAAGAGCTGCATGGAATCATGGAATCACCATTTCCTCTCAAAGTATGGAGCTAAATGAGTTATGCACTTACGCACTTTCAAACGTGTTTTACTCGGTTCCCTCACTGCTGAGTGTTGGCTGCTTCCACAGAATAGAGGAGAAGAGGGAAAGTGTTATCAGAGGCAATGGAGAAACTGTAAACATTGCCTTGACCAGGTGGCACAACTTATAACACATAATCCTGAAATGCTATGGGAGGAAAACATTACAACGTTTGCCTGCCATTGTTTTTTACAGTCTATAATCCCTAGCCAAACCCCAAATGAAAGACATCATCTAAACGGCCTTCCTGGCACACACACCCCCCAAAAAAAAATACCTGTCACATCAGGAGAAATAAAGAAATCTGAGAAACTCTCACAAACCAGAGACAACAAAAGCAACAGCATGACTAGTTACAACAGGGCATCCTGGATGGGAGCCTGAAACAGAGGAAGAAGGCATGTGGAAGTTCATGAAATCCTAACATACCAATGTGGGACTTTTAGGTATCTCAGATGGACCTCAGTAGTGCAAGATGTTACAAGAAGGGAAACCGAGAAAGGGTTAAAGAGGAACTATGTTTCCAACCTATCTGAAAATTGAAAAGTAACTTTTAAAACTTAGTTTTCACTTAATTACATTTTAGCTGTTCCAACAAAAAGATATCTACATTTTTTTTTCACAAAATGTTACAATCAAGTGGGTACACTTAGGTGGACAGGAAGAAAAAGATAACACACACTAAATGCTATAAGCTTTCACATGGTATTGTCAGTTGTAATTTTAGGTGTTCTGATCTCATGATCTGCTTGAGTGTGTGTGTGTGTGTGTGTGTGTGTGTGTGTGTGTGTGTGTGTGTG
>CABHPH010155256.1:10697-40767 GCA_902168325.1 Peromyscus nudipes | reverse complement strand
AAGGAAATTTTTTCCAACACTAAAAAATGTAAAACACTATTATGATGGAGAGTGTTAGGTCTCTGTATGATTACACAATGGATGGTTTAAAAATGGAACAATTAAGTGAGAGGATAATTAATAATTAACTTAGATAAGATTTATGTAATGTATTGATCATTCTTGTTTTATCCCTAAAAAGTTGGTTGACATAAGTGCCAAGATGTAAGTTTTAGAAAAACTTATTAAAACAGATCATAGAGATAATCAGACCCAGATAAAGGTGTAGTCAGAAGTTTTCTCTGTCCTGCCCAACCCTGAGGTCCCACAGCTGCTTATAAAATAATCATTCAGAGGCTTATATTAATTATAACTGCTCAGCCATTAGCTTAGGCTTATTACTGATTGATGGTTAAAGGGTAGATTATTGAATCTACTCTGAAAAGAAAAAAGAGAGGATATAGATATGATAAGATGAAAAGGTAGATTATTGAATCTACTTTTAGAAGGTAACTACTAATTTAAATATTTTGCATTGGATTGGATTTTTGTATATTGTATATAAATTATTTATATTGATATAAATTTGAGATTAATTTTTTAGAATATATAATACATATATTTCTAATCTTGTTCAAGGTATTGTACATATACAGTTTATTTAACAATGTAATGCAATTTGCTAGTAATTGAAAGTTATTATTACCAACTATTTAGGATATAAAGAAATGTAAGTTAGTAGTCATGACAATCAAACTCGTAGTCATATTAAGTATGTTTTCAAGGTCAAGTAGAGATATATTTTAGATGGACAGGTCATCTTCATACACTTCAGAGATCTACAGAATATGACATTTAAGATGTTTAATAACAGATTTTTTCTTTTTTTATTGACTATGAGATATGTCTACTCCTCGTAGCACCAATCTACTTCAGAGAACATGGGCATTGAAGAAACTCCACATGAAGTTTACTTTCATTGTGGCAAAATTTAGCCACTGAGCACGAAAGAGCCCTCACATTGACTGCTGACACTATGCTATCCAAAATGGACAAGCAGGACACAAAACAAAGGACTGCTGATTCTTGCCAAGACAAATAGGAATGCTCTTTAGAAAATCCTGCTTCACATATGAGTCTGTCTGATATGCTAAGCCTGTAGGCCAAAGATGATGCCCAATGTTGCAGAAAAACCTCAGGTGATTGTCCAGGCAGCCAGCTATTTCTGACATAAATCAAATTTTTTGGAAGTCACTTGTTTGTGCTTCCTCCTTACTCAGTTAATATTATTTCTTTCTCAGGTATCTGAGGGGGTTGAAGATTAGATAGTTATAATTTTCCTTGTTAAGAAATTCATAAAAGAAACTCACTAAAGAGGTATAAAGTGTATAAGTTTGAAAGACATTAAAAGATAGTTTTTGGTCGGTAATACAAGTTAGGATAGAAAGTAAATTAGCTACATTTTGGACTCACCAAAATAGGATAGATAATGGAATATTTTCTCTGAATTTGTCAAGTGCAAATGGACTAGACATTGATGATGTATTTATTGCTGGTATATATTATATGTAGTTATTGTACTTATTGTATATAGTTTTTCTTACATTGGTTATAACTTTTTTATTTTTTATTAGACAAAAAGGGGAAATGTGGTGATATTTTATCTGTGTACCACAATAAAGCTTATATGAGGATCAGAGGAAAAATCTAGCCACTATATTAAACATAGAAATCAGGCAGTGGTAGCACACATCTTCTATCCTAACATTTGGGAGGCAGAGATCCACCTGGATCTCTGTGAGTTCAAGGCCACACTGGGAAACAGAGCCAGGCATGGTGACACATGCCTTTAATCCCAGCACTAACCATAGAGATCTGGAGGTCTGTACAGACAGACAGGAAGTGATTTAGCTGGGTGGAAAGAGGAAATGAGACTGCAGAACAGAAAGGTATATAGGCATGGGTATACAGAAAGGTCTTTTTGGAGACTGAGGCATTTGTAAGGTGATGTTGGCTGTGGCTTTTCCTATTCCTCTGATCTCTCAGGTTTTTACCCCAATATCTGGCTCTGGGTTTTTTTACTAATAAGACCATTTTGCAATTCGTCTTACACCACATTTCCCCTTTTTTTGTCTGAAATAATAAAAGAAGGCTATAACTGATACAAGAAAAACTATATACAGTAAGTATAATAAGTATATATAATATATACAGGCAATAAGTACATCAACAATGTCTAGTCCATTTGCATTTAACAAATTCAGAGAAAATACTCCATTATCTATCATATCTTTGTAAATCCAAAGGATTGTATCAAATTCACCTTCTATCCAAATTTGCATTACCAACCAAAACTATCATTTGATGTCTTTCAAACTTACAGACTTTACACCTCTTTAGTGAGTTTCTTTTCTGAATTTCTTAACAAGGAAAACTATAACTATCTAATCTTCAACTCCCTCAGAGATCCAAGAAGGAAATAATATTAACTGAGTAAGCAGGAAGGGCAAACAAGTGACTTCCAAAAAATGTGAGAAATGACAGAAACAGCTGGCTGCCTGGACAATCACACTCTGCAAAGTTGGGGCATCCATCTTTGGCCTATAGATCTAGCATACCTGACAGACTCATCTGTGAAGCAGGTTTTTCTAAAGGGCCATCTACTTTGTCTTGGCAAGGTGCAGCAGTCCTTTCTTTTCTGTCCTACTTGTCCATTTTGATAACATACTGTCAGTAGTCAAGGAAAGGGCATTTTCTTGCCCAGTGGCTAACTTGCCACAAAGTAAACTCCCTAAGGAGTTTCTTCAATGACCATCATCTTCTCTGAAGTAGATTGATGCTACCAGGAGCAGACATATCTCATTACCATAAAAAAAGAAAAAAATCCATATTATTAAAACATCTTAAATACCGTATTCTATAGATCTCTGAAGTGTTTGAAGATGACCTGTCTATCTAAAATATATTTCTATTTGACCTTGAAAACATACCTAATATGACAAGTTCAGTTGTAATAGGTGACTAACTACTAACTTGCATATCTTTACATCCTAATTAGTGTGTGATAATAACTTTCAAGGACTAGCAATTTGCCTTACATTGTTAAATAAGATGTATAGGTAAAATACCTTGAACAAGATTAGAAATATATGTATAATATTTTCTAATAAAATCAGTCTCCAATTTGTATCAATATACATAATTTGTACAAAATATACAAAAATCCAATCCAATGTAAAATATTTAAAACTTGTAGTTGCTTTTTAAGAGTAGATTCAATAATCTACCTTTTTTATTTTATCATATCTATATTCTCTCTTTTTTCTTTTCAGAGTAGATTCAGTAATCTACCATTTTATTCTATTATATCTATATCTCTTTTTTAAGAGTAGATTCAATAATCTACCTCTTCTCTATATCCTCTTTTTTTTCAAATAAGAATCCTAAATCTAATCTCCTTGTTTAGCCTTTTTTTGACCATGATCAATTAACAACTTGTAACCAGCCATCCTAAACAATGACAATTATCTATAACCCATTGAATGACCAAAAACCATCCACCCCACCTCTTGGGAATGTGGGCATCCTTTTCTTAAAATTATTTCCTACTGTCTGGGGATCTTGGGGGATCTTGAAAAGGAAAATTTTGAGGTTAATTATCAAGTCCTGGGAGAGTTAGTTGTGTCATTTGTCCAGTCTCTGCACAATAGAAAAATGCAGGGCTTGTCTCAAGTCCTTGCTCGAGTAGTCTGTGAGGCTGGATCATCTCAGCTAGCCATCTTGAAATTGTTCTGAGCAGTTTGTAGTCCAAAACTGATCTTTGGGTGGTGTTTGTCATCTTAGTGGTATTATTTTTGTCCTGATGGAATTGTCATTGTGGAGCTCCATTATCTTTTTGGAAACTTCAAAGTCACTGTTAGGCATTTTCATGGTTCCCTGCAGAAAACTGATAGAGACTCAAACCCAAAACCATATACAGGAAGCTAAATGAAGTCTTTTTTCTAGAATTAGTTATTATTCTATATGACAATTAATATGATGACAAATATATATATATATATATTAATCTTATAGATTTTAATATAACATTCATACCTTAAGAAAAGCTTTAAAGAGTCAATATAGAACCAAAGAATTATGAGATTAGTGACAATAGAATAGTCCCTTAACTTTGGTTTTCTTCTGTCCCATATCAGGTGGCTCTTCTCACATGACACAGAGATTTTGCATTTTCTTTTAGTAAGAATGCTTGGGTTTAGAGAAGGAGAGAGTTACACTCCAACTCCAAAGCCAGCTTTAATTTTTAATTGAACTGAGACTACATAAACACCATTTGTGTTATATGCCTGTGGAGAAGAGCAGAAACAAATATTTAGGAAGACTTATGAAATTTTATCCTGTTAGATATGTGATATACTAATAGGCCAATTTACTCTTTTTCTTGGGACATTTTTTCTGGATGATTTGTCCTTTTTCTTCAGATGTCTCATTGGTCCAATGTTCTTCAGATTCCTTAGCCTTCATTCTCCTGAAAGACAAAAACAAAAACCCTTCCCCAACCCTAACTTTGGGGAGATTCCCTTTTGGCAAGTTGTATCTGATTAAATGAAAAGGATTTGTTAGTGGTATAAGTTAATTTAAATTGAATAGTCATGCTGGTTGGTGCCCTGACCAGCGGGGTCCTTAACGAGGACCTAAAGGGAGGGCTGGCGAATGAGAGGGACAAGAGACACAAAGAATGAGAGCAAGACAGGATATCTGATCAAGCTCCAAAATTTTATTTTTCTCTAAAGGCATATATATGTAGGCAAAGGGGGTTGCAAGCAGGAAAGGACTTAATTATGGAGGTTGCAAGGAGGAAGGGATTTAATTATGGGCTGTTCGGCCAGCAGAGAATGTTGCTCTGGGGATTATCTATCTACTCTTGCCTAACTGCCTAATTGCTTAACTGCAGCTCATTCACCTGATATCTGAGAAGAGGTTCTGGTATCTGTGGGAAGAGGTTCTGGTGCTATGGAGACTTAAGCAAGGCCTAGATCTAGGGAAAAAGTAGAGAAGCCCAAATATGGCAGCATGTGTGTCAAGGGTCACTTAGGTTTATGGCTCCCATCAGGTTGGTGAACTATCACCTTTTCTAATTAAGAGGTCTCTCTTGTTCATATCAAACCTTTATCAGTTTTGATGATATCATAGCTTTTCTTCTCCTGTAGAAAGAAAAGCAAAACCTTGTCCCCAGTGTAACACATATCCTGGTTTCCATTCTGAGATCAGTACATCTTTAAAGTATATCGGCTGATTTAATTCTGTAGTTTTTTTTCTATTATCTAATGTCTCTCTGCAGCTGTTGTTCCTTTCTCATTAGCATTGAGAAAATTCAGAGTTGATCAAGCATTATGTAATATATTCCTGAGTGTTTTTGTTACCCATTTCTGTTTATTTAGCATATCACTTAAAGTTTGATTTGATCTTTCTATGACTGCTTGGCCTGTAGGATTATATGGTATACCTGTCATATGCTTTATATTGTAATAAGCAAAAAAACTGTTTCATTTTACCAGAGACATATGCTGGAGCATTGTCAGTTTTAATTTGTACAAGTATACTTGTAATGGCCACAACTTCTAGCAAATGTGTGATTACTGTATCAGCCTTGTCAGAACTCAGAGCAGTTGTCCATTGAAATCCTAAATAGGTGTCAATGGTGTGGTGTACATATTTCAATTTTCCAAATTCTGCAAAATGAAACACATCCATCTGTCAGATTTCATTCCTCTGAGTACCCTTTGGGTTACATCCTGCTAGTAGTGGAGTTTGATTATATAAAGAACAAATAGGCATTTCCTTATAATTACCTTGGCTTGTTGCCAGGTTATATATATAAAGGATGCTTCCTATTCCTGATTATTTCTTGTAACTGAATAAATAACTAAGTTAATTGTGACTCACCAGGGATAAAATCTGCAGTTTCAATATGTAAGACCACTCTTTAGGCATACTGAGAGTCAGTAACTATGTTGAGAGGTTCCAAAAAAATCCATCAATACCATCAGAATAGCATATAATTCTGATTTTTGAAACGAATTATAAGGACTTTGAACTACTTTACTTAAATTTTCTGATTTGTAACCCACCTCTCCTTGTTTGTTCGTGTCTGTATAAAATGTAAGGGCTTCAGATATTAGTATTTCCTGTACAATATGAGGCAGGATCCAGTTAGCTCTCTTTATAAGTTGAATTCTGTCACTTTAGGGATATTTGTTGTTAATCTCTCCCAAAAAATTACTGCAAGCTCTTTGCTAAGGTTCACTTTCTGCCCATAATTTGTCAATGTCATCCTTAGTTAAAGGTATAACAATTTCTACTGAGTCTATTCCTGCTAATTGTTGAAATCTCAATTTTCCTTTTAAAGTCAACTCAGAGATCTTTTCTACATAAGTTTTTAATTTTTTACTCTATTTGCTAGAAATATGCATTCTAACATAATATCTTTCCTCTGCATGAAAATTCCTGTAGGAGAATGCTTAGAGGGTAAAATAACCAAAATGCAATCAAGCTTGGATCCAAATGATCTGCATGTGCATCCTGTATTTCTTTTTCCACCAAAGCCAATTCTCTTACCTTTAGCTGATAATTCTCTTGGATTATTTACATTCTTGTCACCTTCTAAGGTTTTGAACAAATTACTCAGTTCATCATTTTTTTTTACCACAATAGCAGTCCATAGATTGGAAATGTCTTTGTATAATCTTTAAAATTGATTAAGAGTCTGTAATTGATCTCTCCTAATTTGCACCTTTTGGGGTCTAATTTTTATAGACCTATTTTATAACCTAAATAATTAATAGATTATCCCCTTTGTGTCTTTTCAGGAGCTATTTGTAGTCCCCAACAAGGCAACATTTTCTTTACTTCTTCAAACATTCTTTCTAAAGTATCCACATTTGAATCAGCTAGTAAAATGTCATTCATGTAATAATAAATTATAGATTTAGGAAATTGTTTACATATTACTTCTAATGGCTGTCTTAGAAATATTGGCACAGGGTTGGGCCCCTTAACATTCCCTGTGGGAGAATCTTCTATTGATAACTCTTGACTGGCTGGGAATTATTATATGTAGGTACTGTGAAGGCAAATTTTTCTCTGTCTTTTTCTTGTAAGGGTATTGAGAAGAAATAGTCTTTTAAATTGATAACTATAAGAGGCTATCCTTTAGGTAACAGACTAGGCAAAGGAATTCCAAACTGTAGATATTCCATTGGCTGAATTACCTTGTTAATAGCTCTTAGTTATGTTACCATTCTCCACTTACCAGATTTCTTTTTAATAACAAATACATGAGAATTCCAAGGGCTGATTGATTCTTCAATATGCTGAGCATTTAACTGTCCTTGTACTAGCTGTTCTAAGGCCTGTAGTTTCTCTGTTGTTAAAGGCCATTGCTGAACCCATACAGGCTTGACTGTTAACCATTTTAAAGTTAAGGCCACTGGTGTCTTTGAAAGATCAGCAGTTGGTGTGCCTTGTTTTTATACAATCTGGATGGTTGATGACTGTTCTTTATAATACCTCCTAATATTTTTCTCAGAAACATATGTTAGTTTATAGTTTGTTTCTGAGGTTGGAGGAATGTTAATCTGGACATTCCATTGTTATAATAAATCATGGCCCCATAGATTCATAGCTTTATTAGCCACATATGCCAGTAGTTTTCCTCTCTGTCCTGCTGAACCTATAATTTGACTCATCTCATGCTGTTTCACTTGAGATAATTTTCTGATCTCTAAAAGCTGAATATTTACCTCCTGAAGAGGCCAATTTCATTACCAAGATTCTGGATTGTTATGTCCACACTTGTGTCTATCAAACCTTCAATAAGAATGTCATTTATTCTTTTTTTTAAATTTTGGTCTTTGTTCATTTATTGAAGTTTGCCAAAAAAAATTCACTGTATGGTTTCTCCTGAATTTTCTGTTCTCTCTTCTATAGCTGTTCTTTCACCCTGAGCAGTACGTTTTTTTACAATAGGCATTAGGTTCTTCAATTGCTCTGAGAACTGGTTTCTCTTATCATGGTAGGAAAGGACTGAACTGAATTTGTCATGGAAGCCTACAAGAGGCCCCTCAGAGAATTTCCTAATGGCAAAGGCAAAGGATTACCTTGTCTGTTCCTTCTTGATCTACATTTGTTAGTCCAATGTTCACCTTTATCACACCTTCTGCATAATCCAGAAGGGAGGGGCATTCTGTTGCCATTGTTCCTTGACAAAACATCATTTCTAGGAATGCCCTATTTACAGTCCCATTTTAGGTGACCTTGTTTACCACAATTGAAACACTTGACATTATTATTTTTCTTCAAACCTCTGGAAATTACCTCTCCTAGCCAAGTATCATCATGGTCATAAGATTCATTATTAATTGTATCTCTGAACCAGCCCTTCAAGGGTGCTGATCTTGCCTTTAATGGCCTAATTATTCTTTTGTATTGTGCATTAGCATTTTCAAAAGCTAGAGATTCAACTATCATCTATCTAGCTTCTGAATTTGGTATTTTATTTACTGCTGGATACAGCCTTTGTAAGAAATCTGTGAAGGTATTTTTTGGGGCCCTGTATAAATTTTGTAAATGACTCTTCTTCCTACTTCTTCATTTCTGTCCCAAGCATTCAAGGCTGCCATTCAGCATAAAATTAGGATGTAATCATCATATAAAGATTGTCTTTATATATCAGTATAATCATCTTCTCCAAGAAGTTGATCTTGGGAAATTTCCATACCTCTAGATCTACTTCATTGTTCAATGGTCTTAGCTTCATCTTTCCACCAGGTCCTCCATTGTACCTGGGGACCAACCTCTAAGACCACTGTAACCAAATCTTTTCAGTCTTGAGAAATTATTCTATTAGAAGTTGACCATGAATTTAACATTTGCTTCACAGAGAATGCATACCATATGATGCTATAGTTTCTTTGAATCTCTTCAAATTTAACATTGGCACAGAAGTCCAATCAGCTTGTACACAGTCTTGAGCTTTTAGCAGTTCCTATATGGTTACTGGATAGATTAAGATTGGCTGTTTGAAAGCCTTAGGCTGTTTCTCTGTAACCATAAAATGCAATGCTGAAATTGGTTCACCTTTAAATTCCTCTGTCTGGGTCTGAATTTCTCTATGATCTGTTTTACAAGTTTTTCTAAAACTTGTATCTTGGCACTCACATCAACCAACTTTTTTAATGATAAAACAGAAATGATCAAACAAATAATATACATAATTGATATTGTATCTATCCTATCAACATTAATTATCCTCTCACTTAGTTGTTCCTTTTTCAGCCTGCCTAACATGTTATCAAACAGAAACCTAACACCCTCCATTGTAAAAATGTTTTTCATTTTTTAAAGTAGGAAAAAATTGTCTTTTAACTAATTTCTCCCTTTAAGAATTCTTAATTGATTCACCAACTCTGCCAACTACATAGAACAGTAGAAGCCCAAGTGGGTTTCAAGGTAGCTACCCAGTGTAGTAGCAGCTCAAGATAGGGAACACTAGGAGAGAAGATGTGAAAGATCCAGCCATCTGGATCCAGCTGGTTATTGACTCTGGCCCATATGTGGTGGACACTCCAGCTGCATGCAGCTCAGGACTAAGCTGGGGTCTACAAGGCCACAGGCCAGAGGCCTTTTTGTGAATTTGTGCCACACAAACATTGGGTGCCAGGTGTAACATGAATCTTAAAAGGTCTTATAATAAAAAACCCAGATCCAGATATTGGGGTGAAAGCTGAAAGATCAGAGAAGCAAAATAGCCAGCCACTAGCTTACCTCTACAAAATCCTCAGCCTCAAAAGAGTGAGTTCCTGTTTCTTCATGCCTCATATACCTTTTTGTGTCCTGCCATATTACTTCTGGTGTTAAAGGCATGTGTCACCACTGCCTGGTCGGGTTGCTTTCTTGTAGCCCAGTGTGACCTTGAACTCAAAGAGATCCAGACATATCTCTGACTCCTGGGTGATAGCATTAAAGGTGTGTGCCACCACTGCCTGACCTTAATTTAGTGGCTGGCTCTGTCCTCTGATTCCCAGGTAAGCTTTATTGGGGTACACAATATGGCATACACCACAGCATATGATATTTAAAATACTTAAATTTTCTGGAGTGAACCATGACCATGCCTAACAGTGACCTTTGTGTCTCCAAAAGAGGATGGGTTCCACAACAACGATTCCACCTGGATTGTGGTAACACCGCTAAGCTGACAAACACCACTGCAAAGCTTGGCTTTGGACTACAAACTGCTCAGGCCCATTTTGAGGTGGCTAACTGAGATAATCTAGCTTCACAGACTACTCTAGCCAGGGCTTGATCTAAACCATGCATTTTCCCATTATGCAGAGACTGGACAACAAATGATACAACTAACTCTCCTAGGACTTGATAATTATCCAAATTCTTTTTCATGGTCCTCTAAAGATGCCATCACTCCCAGCCAGCAGGAAGTAGTTTTAAGAACATGACACCCATATTCCCAAGAGGTGGGGTAGGTGGTTTTTTGGTCATTCAGTGGGTTATGTATAGTTGTCATTGTTTAGGGGGTTGGTTTTTATTGATAATGGTCAGGGAAAAAGCTGAACAAAGGAGAACAGATTCAGGGTTCTTGTTTTGAAAAGAAAAAAGGGGGTATAGAAATGATAGGATAAAAGGGTAGATTATTTAATCTACTTTTGAACCCAAAAAGCAACTACTAGTTTTAAATATTTTGCTTTGTCTTGGATTTTTGTATATTGATATAAAATTGAGGTTATTTTTATACTATATATATGTTATAGAAATGGCAGGATGAAAAGGGTAGATTATTGAATCTACTTTTAAATAAAAAAGGAACTACTAGTTTTAAATATTTTACATTGATATGAATTTTTGTATATTGATACAAATTGATACAAATTTACTTTTGTTAGAACATACTGTATATACATTTCCACTCTTGTTCAAGGTATTGCACCTATGCAGCTCATTTAACAATGTAATACAAATTCTTAGTCCTTGAGAGTTTTTATTACAGACTACTTAGGATAATAAAGAAATGCAGGTTAGTAGTTAGTCACCTATTACAATCAAACTTGTAGTCATATTAGGTATGTTTTCTAGGTCAAACAGATATATTTTACATAGACAGGTGGTTTTCAAATACTTCAGAAATCTACAGAATATGGCATTGAAGATGTTTTAATAACATAGATTTTTATTTTTTCAGACAATGAGACATGTCTGCTCCTGGCAGCACCAATGTACTTCATAGAAGATGATGGGTATCAAAGAAACTCCACACGGAGTTTACTTTCTTTGTGGCAAAAGTTAGCCATTGGACAAGAAAGTGTCCTTGCCTGGACTGCTGACAGTATGCTGTCCAAATTGGACAAACAAGACACAAGAGAAAGTGACTGCTGAACTTTGCCAAGACAAGGCAGTATAGCCCTTCAGAATATCCTACTTCACAGAAAAGTCTTCAGCTATTCTAGGCACGTAGGCTGAAAATGAATGCCCCAACATTATAGAAGCACTTTGGATGACTGTCCAGGCAGCTAGCTGTTTCTCTCATTTCTCACAGTTTTTGGATGTCACTTGCTTGCACTCTCTGCTTACTCAGATATTATTTCCTTCTTGGATCTCTGATGGAGTTGAAGACTATATAGTTATAGTTATAGTTTTCCTTGTTAACAAATTCATAAAAGAAACTCACTAAAGAGGTGTAAAGTGTATAGGATTGAGAGACATCAAAAGATAGTTTTGGGTTGGTAATGCATATTAGGATAGAAGGTGAATTAGGTACAACCTTTTGGACTCACCAAGATATGATAGATAATGGAATATTTTCTCTGAATTTGTCAAATCCTAATGGACTAGACATTGTTGATGTAATTATTACCTGTATATAGTTGTATGTACTTATTCTATCTATTGTATATAGTTTTTCTATGTTAGTTTAAACCTCTTTTTATTTTAGATAAAAAGAGGGAATCTTTGTGATACTTTGTGTTCTGACAAATAAAGCTTGCCTGAAGAAGAGAGTGGAGCTAGCCACTTGTTAACCATAGAGGTCTGGAGGTCTGTACAGACAAAAAAAAAAGAAAGTAATATGACTGGGAAGAGAGAAGAAGTGATAAGGCAGGGCAGAGACAGGAGCTTGGCACTTCTCAGTCTGAGGAGTTGAAGAGGTAAGAGGTAACTGCAGCTGTTCCTTTGCTTCTCTGATCTTTCAGCTTTTACCCTGATATCTCACTCCAGGTTTTTAATATTAAGACTAATTAGGATTTTGCTTGGTGCCATATGTAAATGAAGACTTTTCTCTGTCCTACCCCATCTCAGAGCCATTTCCAAATAATCATTCAGAGGCTTGCATTATTTATAAATTTTTGACCTATGGTTCAGGTTTAATATTAACTAGCTCTTATAACTTAAATTAACCCATTTCTATTATTCTATGTTTAGCCATGTGTCTCCTGGCTTTACCTATGTTCTAATATATCTTGCTCCTCTGGCAGCTGGCTGGCATCTGCCCCTGACTTCTCTCTGTATCTCTGCTTGGATTTCCCACCTATAATTAGGATCACACTTCAGGATATATATAAAATCTTCGTCAGTTGGTGAGTGGATATGCAAATTGTGCTTAGTTTCTATACAGGAATATTATTAAGTAATAAAAGTAATAAAAGTAATAAAATAAGAACCATATTATCAGGACATAAAGGCAGATGAATATAGATGTAACCAACCATCTTATTAAATAAGAAACACAGAGTCAATACAGAGATGAAAGCCAAGAGGTCAGAGCAATAGCTAAGAGCTAAAAACCTTACCCTTCACTTTTGCTGTTGTCCTACCTCTCCGAAAGAGACCCACTTCCTGTGTGTCTGTCTTTTTATAGAGTTTCTGTTTTGCCTTCTCATTGGTTGTAAACCCAACCACATGACCTCCTAGTCACTGCCTGTCTGTACAGACCTCTAGGTCTTCTATGGTTGGTATTGAGATTAAAGGCGTGTGTCTCCATGCTGGCTGTATCCTTGAACACACAGAGATCCGCTTAGCTCTGCCTCCTAAGAGCTGGGATTAAAGGCGTGCACCACCACCGCTCAGTTTCTGCTAAGGCTTGCTATTAGCTCTGACCCCCAGGCAACTTTATTTATTAACATACAAATCACATTTTAGTACAAATATCACCATATATCCTGTGTATTTTTATTGTGAAAGAAGCTCATATGTAAAAGCTGTACAGTGTACAATTGTGTGGGATTATGCTAGCTTAGTAAATACAGGGATTGTGGATTCTCTTCCAAGATCCATGATTTCATTATCACTAAGTTGTCAACTAGGTTTTCAGTACCAGGCATGATTTCCCTCTTCTTGGTCATGCCTGAAGTCCAGTTAGAGAGCTGCTGATTAATGATGAGGTATGCATGCCACTACTGTGCCTTTAGGGCTATTGTGTCACTTTAGTCATTGAGGTGGTTGATAGTAGTCACAGTAGTCCTGGGTAGGACTGTTGGTTGCCTCCATTTTTTAGAAGCTGACATGGTGCCTTCTGTTACCATTGAAAACTAGTCATCAGTGAGGAAATAAACATTCAGCTCATTTCTAGCTCAGGGGTCTCTGAGTCCTGTTTCAGAAGTACATTGTGTCTTCAGCAATAGGGATTTATCTTCAACCTTTGGGGGAAAACCAAGGTCAATGGTGATCAGTCATATGTTTTAGAGGTCTCTTGGATGTCTCCGATCAACAACCAAAAAAAGGGCTTCTCATGGCTGTTAGGATTTTTATTAGATGGCTTACATTTTTTTAAAAAAAAACTTTAAATTGTAGGATTTTTATTTATGAAATGGATTGATGCTTGTTTTACACAAATTAAAAAAACCTGAACTCTTAAAAATAGGAATAACTTCTCACACTTTTGGGATCAACTTTTACACAACCAAGAGAATTCAAACGATGTTTTCCTTCTTCATTAGTCCTAGTCACTAGCACATGTCATGGCTGTGTCTTCCCAAGTCACAGAGCTGAGCTGTGGTCAGCTCAGAGATCTATCGAGTCAGGGTTTGAAGGGGCAAGATCTCATTAATGCAATAGGGATGTAGTGCCATCATCAGGTTCACACCACAGCAGGAGTCCTTTTGCTCCATGGCCAGGAGGAAGTCCTTCTTCATGCCTTTGGTGGAGGGAGGCTTCCATTTTTTTTTCATTTTTCTTTATAAGAAATTTTCTACTCACTCCACATACCATCCACAGATCCCCCTTCTCCCTCCTCCCACCCCCAGCCCTCTTTCCCAAGCCACCCTGCATCCCCACATTCCCCAAATCGAGGTCTCCTATGGGGAGTAAGCAGAGCCTGGCACAGTGAGCCTAGGCAGGTCCAAGCTCCTTCCCACTGCACCAAGGCTGTGCAAGGCATCACACCACAGGCACCAGATTTCCAGAAGCCTGCCCATAGACTAGGGACAGATCCCAATCCCCCTGCCTGGGTGCCCCCCCAAACAGTTCGGACAAACAACTGTCTTCTGTATCCAGAGGGCCTAGTCCAGTCCCATAGGGGCTCCACCAGATCACAGTTCATGGGCTTCCACTAGTGTGGCTGGTCATCTCTGCATGTCCTCCCATCATGATCTCAACATCCCCCCTGCTGCAGAATCCCTCCTCTCTCTCATCAATTGGATTTCCGGAGCTCAGCCTGGTGCCTGGTCATGGATTTCTGTATCTGCCTCCATCAGTCACTAGACAAAGGCTCTGTGATGATGGTTAAGGTATTCACTAGACTGGTCACCAGAGTAGACCAGTCCAGGCACCCTCTGGATGACTGCCAACACTCCAAGGTGGGGTCATCCTTGTGGATTCCTGAGAGCCTCCCCAGCACCCTGCCTCTTCCTATTCCCATGATGTCCTCATCTATCAAGGTATCTTCCTCCCTACCCTCCCACTCTGTCCCTGTCCCAGCTTGACCCTCCCATTTCCCTATGTTTTCATCCCCTACTCCTTGCCCTCTGCCACCCACACACACACACACACAGTCTGCTCATGTAGATCTTATTTACTTCTCCTTCTCAGGGTCATCCATGTATCCCTCCTAGGGTCTTTCCCTGTTAGCTAGCCTCTCTGGAGTTGTGGGTTGCAGTCAGGCCATCCCTTCCCTCACATCTAGTATCCACTTATGAGTGAGTACATACTATGTTTGTCCTTCTGAGTCTGGGTTACCTCACTCAATATGATATTTTCTAGTTCCATCCATTTGCCTGCAAATTTCATGATATCATTGTTTTTTACTGCTGAGTAGTACTCCATTGTGTATATGTGTCACATTTTCTTTACCCATTCTTTGAGGGGCATCTAGGTTGTTTCCAGGTTCTGGCTATTATGAATAATGGTGCTATGAACATAGGTGAGCATGTGTCTTTGTGGTAAGATTGAGCATTCCTTGTTTATATGCCCAAGAGTGGTATAGCTGGGTCTTGAGGAAGACTTATTCTCAATTTTCTGAGAAACCGCCATACTGATTTCCAGAGTGGCTGTACAAGTTTGCATTCCCACCAACAGTGTAGGAGTGTTCCTCTTGCTCCACATCCTTTCCAACATAAGCTGTCTTCAGTGTTTTTGATCTTAGCCATTCTGACAGGTGTAAGATGGTATCTCAGAGTCATTTTGATTTGCATTTCCCTGATGACTAAGGATGTTGAGCAATTCCTTAAATGCCTTTCAGGCATTTGAAATTCTTCTGTTGAGAATTCTCTATTAAGCTCCATAGCCCATGTTTTAATTGGATTGTTCAGTATTTGGAAGTCTAGCTTTTTGAGTTCTCTATATATTTTGGAGATCAGCCCTCTGTCAGATGTGGGGTTGGTGAAGGTCTTTTCCCAGTCTGTGGGCTATTGCTTTGCCTTGTTGACCATATCCTTTGCTCTACAACAGCTTCTCAGTTTTAGAGAGGTCCCATTTATTAATTGTCCCTGTCAGTGTCTGTGCTACTGGTGTTATATTTAGGAAGTGGTCTCCTGTGCCAATGCATTCCAGATTACTTCCTACTTTGTCTTCTATCAAGTTCAGTGTAACTGGATTTATGTTGAGATCTTTGATCCACTTGGACTTGAGTTTTGTGCATGATGTCAGATATGGATCTATTTGCAGTCTTCTGCATGTTGACATCCAGTTATGCTAGCACCACTTGTTAAAGATGCTTTCTTTTTTCCATGGTACAGTTTTGACTTCTTTGACGAAAATCATATGTTCATAGATGTGTGGATTAATGTCAGGGTCTTCAATTAGATTCCATTGGTCCACATGTCAGTTTTTATGCCACTACCAAGCTGTTTTTATATTACTATAGCTCTATAGTAGAGCTTGAGGTCAGGGATCATGATGCCTCCAGAGGTTGCTTTATTACACTGGATTCTTTTAGCTATCCTAGGTTCTTTGTTTTTCCATATAAAGTTAAGTATTGTTCTTTCCAAGTCTGTGAAGAATTGTGTTGGGATTTTGATGGGGATTGCATTGAATCTGTAGATTGCTCTTGGTAAGATTGCCATTTTTACTATGTTGATTCTACCTATCCATGAGCATTGGAGATCTTTCCATTTTCTCATGTCTTCTTCAATTTCTTTCTTCAGAGACTTAAGTTCTTATCATACAGATCTTTCACTTGCTTAGTTAGAGTTACCCCAAGGTTTTTTATATTATTTTTGGCTATTGTAAAGGGTGATGTTTCTCTGATTTCTTTTTCAGCCCATTTATCATTTGCATATAGGAGGGCTACTGAATTTTTTGAGTTAATCTTGTATCCTGGGGTGTTTTCCATTATGAAAGGACATTTCACCTGAAATCCATCTCAATGAATCTATCAAACCTAAAATCACTATTTTTTATTTAAAATAATTCTATATAATCCACATTTACAAAACACAAATGGTTACTTCTGTTTCTGAAAGAAAGGTTTTTGTTGTTGTTTAAATCGTATTTCCTGAAGTTCTTAGTGATAAAAACCTGGCTAAATTCAAGTGTTTAAATATTACCACAAATTTTATTTTGTTCTACAATCCTGAATATTCCTTGACAAGTTAAACAATTGACTTCATAAAAGACAGATAGCAAATTTCAGCTCTTGCTTTTACCTGTGCACAGCTAAGGAAAGGTTAAGACATCAACCACTGGTATTCACTTCTCATTTTGACATTATCACATCCTACTCTGACCATAAATCTCTATCTTATACAGCTCCATCTGTAACACAGAAGGCTTTAATATTCATTAACATGAGATCATTTATGGATTAAAATGTAACTGTTTTCATCAACATGCCTCTACATCATTCTAAGACTGGTTTGACTTTCTCGTTCATCTCCTGGAGATCAAGGAGCATGTGACATAGCCATGGATGTGGTACACACCTCTGCATCTTTCTGAGACTGGTTTGACTTTCCCATCTCCTGGAGATGAAGGAGCATGTGAGGTACCTTGGATGTGGTTAGTTGTTTTTGTATCATGTTTACTTCTAGGAGAGATCTCAGTGGCAGCAGAATAGGGGATGGAGAAAGAGGCATCAAGGTTAACACATGAAAGAGAGCAGTTGGCTGAAGGACTGGAAACCTTGGTCTACATGAGAGGGAGCAGAGAGAAAAAGCCTTGTGAGTTTTGAATGCAGGAGAAGGCAGGTACCCATGTAAAAAAGCCATGATAGTTATGATGTTGGAGGCCAGGGACTATTGGCTGTAGGACCTATCCCAGCTCTCTAGCCTACTTCCATGCTTTAGCATATCATTGTCTTCCTTAATAAATGGTCTCCATTTCTCTCAGTATCCACACATCCTTGTTACAATTCTTTGTTATGTGATAAAAAAAAAATCTAGAAATCTCAGTGGGTACCATTTGAACTCTGATCCATACTGGTAGCATTCAATCTATATTTATCCCAACTAAGAATAGAAATGGGGAGGGCTAATTTATTCCATGAAGGGAAGAAACATCACAGAACCTCCCTACTCCAGGTTGTGTGAATCCTCATCAATTAGCTCATCATAGGATCATCCCAGAACCTGACACTACGCTGTTCTCGGGCGGGACTAGAAATAGAGATGTGTGTGATGGTGTCCTGACCCATTTCCATCACTTGTCATGTTTTACTCGTCAATGATCACTGTTTGGACAAACAGAGCTACTACTTAATCTGTGGCTCTTTTATGACATGAGACTTTGTATTCCAAATCAGAAGTGACATCTAAGGAGGTGATTGGCAAGTTGACTGGACCTCCTGTTCCTTGTGTTAAAAGACCAGGACCCATAAACTCTTCAGTATGTAATTTAGTAGTCTGTGATTTGAATCACTGCATTGAATCTAATCATCTTGTCAGGATCCAAATACATCTGGAAAAACTAAACATTACCCTCTTGGTGTTTGTTGGAGGGTATTACTTAATTTGAGATAGCAATTCCCTTTCCCAAGCTTCAGTAGTTACTTGAACTGGGAGGTCATTTTTTCTGAAATGATACTCTTCCTCTCATCAGCTTCAGTTAGTGTGCAGTACACTTTCATGGAAATAGAGTTCTTCTAACATCGTTGTTCCTTTAAAAGCACATCATCATTTAGGAATTTCTTTCCTCATTTATTACTTAAGTATCTTAGCAGAATATGGAATACCCAGGGGTCCAGGGGTTACCTACATCCAATGTGGGATATCTGAGGGAAAAAAATCTATGTACACTATGTTCTTATGTCTGTGAATTGTATTCCTCTAAGACAAAACTCTATCAATACAGTTATAGCTCCATCAGGCATTCAGGATAAGAATAAATATAAATACTCGAACCTCTTTATCCATCTACTTTATTTCTCTGGGATGAAACTCTGTCTCCATAGCTTCAGTTCATCCAGTTCCCTAGCTCATAGCCCTGCTAACGACTAAACTCCTATGCTTCCAGCCTCATCTTCGTCCTCTGTATCCTCTTTCTCCATCTCCGCTGCTCTCTACTCCTTGCACTCAGAAAACTCTACCTGAGATCTGCTTACCCTCTATGGAACCTCTGTCTTCCTCTCTTCTCTGTCACCATGCTGTTCTGTCTGTCTCTACAGAAAATGCCTGCCCTTTCTTTCCCTGGGCAGGGGGTTCTCTGCCTCGTCAGGAATGTTATTCTAACTCCCACCTTGATATGTAAAAACCTCTTTTCTTCTCAATCACTTGCCCTGGAGATCTGCTAGGCTTCGGGTCTGAGCTTCATTTGCACAAGAAACAAAGCTATGCCTCTCCCTTCTGTGACCTTATCCAGGTACTGGCTCCAGCAGGGAAGTTACCTAGAAGTTCAGCAGGTCTGAAAATACTTGGCCATGCAAGAATTTCATAGTAGAAGACAGCTGAAATATTAAAGGCTGGATAATGTTATGCCCAAATCACCCCCAGAGAGACCACCAAAGACCAAGGATGTCCAGAATGCAACAGCAAGGTTTATTGTAGGCACACAGTGCAGTACAAGTTGGCAAGGAACTTGTCCCCAGCAAGGCAGGGAGGAGTTGCTCTTTCTTTGTGAGGCTAGCTTTTTAAAGGCAAAAACCATGAGTCCCTCTAGGTTGTGGGGGAGTTAGTACAAGTGCAATTCTAATTGGCTAAATCTTCCTGAGCCTCCGTGTTATCTTATTTTAGTTTGTCCATTTGCTTAGTCAGAACTTTTACAGCCTGTCTCTGGAGTGGAGACGTGCCATCTCCGGCGTTGGGACATCCTGTGGTTATTCAGTCACCACCAGATGGCCTGGCTTTTGTCCGGCATTTGGGGCATTCTATGGTTAATTAGTTGCTACCAGATGGCTCTTCAAACATCCTGACTTTGTACTTTTAAGTTCCTGGGGCAGGCCGCATCATTTCTGGGAGCTTGAAACTGGTCTGGGTCTATCTATATTAAGGTATTTTTGTCTAAGCCTCTTTCTTTGTCTTAGAGAATAGAGTGAGGGTCTCACAGATAACACCAAATATTCATAATAAATGGCTTGCCTTTTGACAGACCCTTGGCTGGCCAAAGTATAGCTTTAATGTACAGCTGAATCTCTATAATATATTCTTGTGGCCCACAAGAGCAGAACAAGATAACAACAAGAGCTTAATCCATAAAGCACTAAATATATATATATTTTATAAACTCCTTTTACATTTTTACTAGTGAGTAATAAAAAACAGCGCAATATGATAGTGTGGCAGAGGGGGCTTGTGGTGGTGATGTCACAGTTATAGACCAAGCAAAATGAGACTTCACATGCAGAATAAGTAGGTAAGGAACCAGAGGAAGTAACTGTCATGTAATTTTTATTGGGACAAAGAGTGTTGAAAGGACTCACTTTTTGAAAAATAACTTTACTTTGTGTTTGTGTATATATTTGTGAGTTTTGTATGTGGGTGTGTACCCACATGTGTGTGAGTGTAGGCATGGAGTAGTAGGTAGAGGTCAGGGGACAACTTCTGGGAGTTGGATCTTGTCTTCCACCTCATTTCTGATGCACTCTCTGTATTTCTGAAACTCTGTGTACACCGGACTGGCTGGTCCGTAGGCTTCCGGATGATTCTTCTGTCCCCATCAGCCATTTTATTCTCGGAGTGCTGGGATTCCATATATATACACTAGTACGTGTGCCTTTTTACCTTAGTTCTGGGGTCAGGTTCCGTAGCAGTCTTCAGACTCACATGGCAAGTGATTTTCTTCTTTTTCCCCACATAGCTAACTCCCTTGACTGAGCACCGAGAGGACCCACATCCTCTAACTGAACTCACCTCATTTAAGATCTCTTTCTTCCAGGCCTCAGTTCCTAGCTATCTCATTTGTACTTGTATGTGGTGTGTGTGTGTGTGTGTGTGTGTGTGTGTGTATGTGTGTGTGTGTGTGGTTTCTTTGTTTCTTTCTCTTTGTCTCTGTGTCTCTCCAACTCTCTCTCCCTCCCTCCCTCCCTCCCCCTCTCTTCTGGCTAATACTATTTTTTTTTTGTTCCTACTAAGCTTACTTTTTTTATTTTTTTTAAAAACATTCTGAAAATGTTTCTTATCTATTTCTTTGATGTCTTTTGCTTGCTTGACCTGAGAACACAGAGTTTGCTGTCTTCAGCCTTCTCAACAGGTGTCTGCTGAGTGAACTCATCCATTACCATGACTGCAGCTCCCACTAATGTGCTCATGAGCCTGGAATCTAAATGGGTCAGACAAAGGAAAGTTGGACTGCTTTATGGACACTTTGGGGTAATAAATGTGGAAAGATAACTTCAGGTAGATTATGAACGAACACTCAATATATTTGATTACAAAGTTGATTTATAGGCTCTACCTATTAAAGAAGAAAATTAACCTAAGGCAGTAAATGTACAGGACGGAGAAGATAATGGAATTACTGAAATTAAGATCGAAGAGTCAATGTGCCAGAGCTCAGAGATGGTCCCTTTCTCAAAGAAGGAGCAGAGTCCTACTGCCCTACAGCATCTGGGGAGCCCACACTAAAGTCATGCCATAGTGCTAAACAGGGTCTCAGGCTTGCTAGTAAGGGGAGCAATGAGAAAACAACAATAAGCAGCATCAGGAACTCCGCACCACTTATAAATCACACTGTTAGCTGCTTCAAAGTAGCAAGATGAGAGGGGCAGGAAGACAGGAAATCAAGTATGACGCTCTAGGACATTCTTGCAGACTTAGTGGGCTGTTTGAACTGAGATGTTGAAAGCAAACCGTGCTTTTTCACTGAGTGAGCTGTACCTGTGACTCTCACATGTGACAAAGTAGAGTTCAGATATGGGAGGTTACCAGGGCTCAGGATTGGGTCCATACGGAGTACTGGATTAACTTTCACATTGCAAACATAAAGGAGTAAGAGAGCCTCCTTGATAAAAACAAAGTGCCTGAAGTCAAGGCAAGGGTTTACTTACAACCTGGTATTAGATTCAGATTACTGTCTTGTGGGCCATCATAGCCGGCAGCCTCTGAAAATATGAAGAGATTAGAGAAATTTAAGAAAGTTTTTGTGTTTGAAAATGACTTTAATAACACTTTGCCCTAACTAAGTAAACATCATTTATTAAACAAAATACCATAATTCCCAGGCAATGCTGTAAGTTTTCAAGAGTGGCTGACAAATGTTTCATTTCCCCATTACTGTTTTATTCCCTAGAGCCTGTTCAGTATTACTAGCTGCAGGGACAATCCACTCTTTACAAAAGTCTCTGAATTTAGGGTTGAGCTGCACAGAAAAGCATTCATCACACATAAATAAACAGCCCGATTACTGTTTTGGAAACACTGAAAGTCTTAGAAAAAGAACTGGAATGCATTCTCTCTTTAAAGACTGTAATGTCCCTGCAGTGTAGGCCCCGATAGCTGGGAAGGCTCCTTGGCCTCTGTTCTAGATAACACTTAGCTTGTTCCTATCTGAGAAACTAAATAATCTTTCCACGGGGCTTATCCTTCTCAGAATTTTCTTTCTCATCTAATTTTCTTATTAACTTAGAAATATTTAAAGAAGCCTGGCGGTAGTGGCGCACGCCTTTAATCCCAGCACTCGGGAGGCAGAGCCAGGCGGATCTCTGTGAGTTCGAGGCCAGCCTGGGCTACCAAGTGAGTTCCAGGAAAGGCGCAAAGCTACACGGAGAAACCCTGTCTTGAAAAAAACAAAAAAAAAAGAAATATTTAAAGATATTATAAGCAAATTGAGTAAAATTTCATTACAGATTTGGTGATGAAGTCAACCTGTGCGTTACACAGGCTCCATCGGAAACTGTCCAGGAACACGCTGGAGACTGAACTTCCCTTGTTGTCTTCAGGTTTCTTTTTATTATACTACCTGAAATTTTATGCTGAGAACATTTGATTCCCCAAAATGAATACCCAGTGAATACAAACACATATGGGAATGTTAGGTGGCATATAAATGTTTATGTACCGCCGTGAGTTTAATCAGGTTCCTTCCCTTCTGTACTCAGCAGGCCCCGGAAATAAGAATATGTCTGGAGAAAGGAAACTAAAGAACTAAGCAACATGTGACGTTTGCACTGTTGAGGACAAGGCCTAAGGGTTCACCCAGTAGGACTGTACAAACACCAAAGAGAGAATTACTAAACTTGGAAAAAATATATTTATAATTTGTTATTTAATGATGTGCTGGGTACTTGTATGTCGACTTGACACAAGTGAATTTTAACTGAGAAGAGGGAGCCTCCATTGAGAAAATGACCCCCATAAGAATGGGCAATAGGCAAGCTTTTAGAGCATTTTCTTAGTTGGTGATTGATTTGTGAAGGCCCAGCCCATTGTGGGTAGTGCCATCCTTGGGCTGGTGGTCCTGGGTCCTACAAGAAAGTAGGCTGAGTAAGTCATGAGGAACAAGCCAGTAAGCAACAATCATCTATGGCTTCATCAGCACCTGCCTCCAGATTCCTGCCCTGACTAACATCAGAGGTGAACCATGACGTGAAGTGTAAGAAAAACAAATCTCTCTTACTCAGATTACTTTGGGCCATAGTGTTTCCACACTTTAAGTATATTTCTAACTAAGACATGTTTAGTCACACGCACAACCCAGCTTCTTAGTACCACATTCTGAAGTTGACTGTTTTATTGCTGTGACCAAATAACTGACAGAAATAACTTTGGATAAGAAAGAACTCTTCCTATTGCTGTGATGAAATATCCACCAAGAGGTACTGCAGGACAGGGAGGATGTATGGTGGCAGGAGCTGAGACAATTGCTCATACCGCATCTGCAGTAAGAAAGCAGAGGAAGAAGCCCTGAGCTCAGCAAGCTTTTCCCTGATCTGTTCGGGACCCATGGAGTGGTGCCACCACGGTAAAGGCCACTGAGAGCGAAGAAAGCCACCAGTAGCACTGTCTGAAGGTTTACAGTGAGATCCAGGAACGCCACCTTTCAGGCCTTGGCCACCCATGGTCAGCGTTCCAGTGACGCAGTTGCCTCTAACCCATGCTATTGTGAGGAACTTCAATCCATTCATTGGCTAGACTTGGGTGGAAATGTTCCTTGTTCTGTCATTGGTACCCTCTATGGGTCAGTAGTCATTTATTAATGTCTTCCAGAAAATGTCATACAGCAGATGGCAAACCCAGAGCATTAAAAAAGAAACAGTTTTGATTGGTGGTAGATACCTAAGATCTGTGACTCTTTGTGATAGCCTTGTGATATAAGTCTTGCCCCATTGCTGTCAAAAGTGCACCTGAGCTCACACCTCCCTGAAGGAACTGTCTTTTTTTTAAAAAAAATATAATTGCCTATTAAAGAACAATGTTTTGATAGGTTGCTGTAATACAGATGCAACTTTATTTTTCTTTATAATTTGCATTAGAAACGACTCCCTGGGGTCTTCTTACAGTTTTAGGAGATTGGAAGCTTTTGTGTTATGTTTAACTTAGGGACATTTTGCATTTTCAGGTGTGACTAAATTCTTCCCAAGGTAACTTTTTGAATAACCTTGTTTCATTTTGTTCTGTTTCGCTACAATCTTCTGTTCCCCTACTCTATTTACTAGATGGCCAGTTTTTTTCAGAGACAAAAGAGGCTGGGATGGAGTGAGTGTAGGAGGGAAAGATGATATCTTTCTTGAAGTGAGCAATCTATCTCACATAGGCTCTAATGGCAAGCTTCCAAATTCTGGCTGATACATGAGTTTCACTTTCTGACTGACTTCTTAAAAATTTCACCTCTTCTACTATGAAGCACATTTCCAGAATCTTCCTATGGGATTGTCCTTTTGGCTGAGGTCCCTCCCTACCTTCTGAGTAGTCCATTTGGCATGAAGAAGTTCAGTCATATCTTCTTTATCAAACAAGAATACATTTAACATAAAGTTAAGACATAGGTTATCCTGCCTTCTTATCTTGTTAGTTTAAACATGGTCTCATCCTTGACATATTCTAGGTGAGAAAAAGAACCACTCTCTAGATTTGTATTTCCCCTAGGAACGCATGTCAGTTTCTACCACATAGCCACCTGCATAGTGGCACACTAGTGTCCCTTTACTGACATTGTAGTGTTTATGTCAATACTTGACCATCTTCTGTCTTCTCTTAAAGTAGAAGATGACTTCTCAACAACAAGGCTAATGACTTTACCTTAATAAACCTCCTTATGAAGTCTTCTTTTATGTGCTTAGGTTTTGGGGTCAACTACTAGGTTACTTTTGTTGCCTTAAGGCAGTCCCACAGATAGTTAAATAACATTTTTCTTTAAAATATAGGGACCATCTGTCTTTTCAGTGTGTGAGAAAGTGCAAGACTCTGTGTGTGCACAGGCATGTAAATACTAGAGAACAGTCTCAGTTAATACTCTTCAGATGTCACCAACCATAGTTTTTGACATAAGGTCTCTAACTGTCCAGGATTTTATCAGGTAGTCTAGGCTGGCTGGCTTGTGAACCCCAGGAATTCTCTGGTCTCCACTTTCCAGCACTGGGATTATGAGGATGGACCACCACATCCAGCACTATTAAATAGGGATTCTGAAGAATCAAGATCTGGTCTTTATGTTTGCAAGGCAAACACTTTACCAAACATCTCTCACCTCAGCCTGTGTATTAGCCAGTGTTCTCTAGGGTAACAACTTATAGAATGAGTATATATAGAGGGGATTTATTAGAATGACTCCCAGGATGTGGCCCAGCTAATTAAAAAATAGCTGACTGTGAGTGGAAAGTTCGAGAATCCAGAAGTTGCTCAGTCTGTGAGGCTGGATGTCTTACCTGGTCTTCAATAGATGCTAAAATCACAAAGAAGTATCTCAAATGCGAAGGAATGAACTTGCCAGCTAGTTGAGAGCAAGTGGCAAAGAGCAAAGGCCTCCTTATGCCATGTCCTTATATAGGCTTCCAGCAGAGGGCGTGGGCCAGCTTAGATCTTGGTTAAAAATCTGGGTTAAAGATGAGTCTTCCTACCTCAAAGATTAGGATTAGTAGATCTTCCTACTTCAAATTAAGCAGAAATACTTCACAGGTGTGCCCTCCATTTCGGGATTTTAATTAATTCCAGATATAGTTAAATTCACAACCAAGAATAGCCACCACAGAATTGTTGGTTAGTGAGGCTCTATAGAGCCCAAACATTACGAGCTATTGCTGAAGTACTTGGGTCACCTCTAGAACTTGATGGTGACACATTTGCTGAGGACACCACACACCTGAGTCATAGAACAGGGAGTTCATGATAGTTTCACTAAAATGCTGCTTTTCAGAATTCACCTCATGAAGTCTGGCCTGAAAGACATTCTTCTCATAATCTGAATTAATTTAGAAGTTCACTATGGCAGCAAGAGTATATGAATATATATATATACCAGGTGAATTTTAAATAGAAATTATATAATTGTATACAGAAAATATAACTCTTTTCTGCCTCTGTTGTCCTTTCCAAATATGAGATATGTTTTCTGTTACAAATATAACATTAAGTCACATATACAGTCTACCAGAATATCACTGTTTTCAAAACTCAATACTAACTTAAGGCACTGTCATGAGCAAGTAGTAATCACATCATTCTGATTTCTCTTCAACATGTCCACTAGTTGCCCAACTGGAAGCATTCTCTAAGAACTGCTAGTTGAGAAAAGGTGTGGATTTTATTTTGTAAGTACTACATGGTTGTCTGAACTTGGTAAATAGTTAACTTCCTTTCAACTCAGGCTTCCTAATATTAAAAGCTCTTAGTGAGTAATCTTTATAGCAACCAAAGGTTAAACATACAGAGTGCTTAGATGAACCATTTCAGTGATGCCCTGAAATCCTTTTAAATAGTCATTCAAGGCACTCACTAGAAATAATCCCTGATGTCTGGATAGGCCATTGTTTCAATGGGTTGCTTTGATTCCAGTAAAGTGAAGTGCTCATCTAAGCAGTTAGTTCTTTGGAGTTTTCAGAGACCAAAGTGTATGCATAAAAAATACAAAACAAACAAACAAAAAATAAACTAGCACAAAACAAACATTTACTGAGTATTTTATTTGTTAAACTGACAGCATCAGTTGAATGTGTGTGTGTTTGCAAATTAATCACCTCAAGTTATGGTGAGAATGTGTTCATGAGTAATGAATAAATCCTAAAAATAACCACTTCTCAAAGTGCAGGTATATATCCATGTGTTTGAGTATACACCTCTCCATGGCATGGTGCAGTGTGCCTTCTGGGATCCAGCCTCTGCTTAGCTTCTCAGATTGCTCTCTGGCCATTCCCTTGCTCAGACCCTGTCCTTAAGCTTGTTCTTGCTCAGACACAGGAGAATGTTATCAAAGCTCACTTTCTTCTGAGAGTTCTCCCTGTCCTGTTGTTCTAGTCATCATCTGTGGGTAGCCAAGTTGTGGCAGCATTTGTACTGGTCCTAGGAGTAGACGGAGCTTAGCCAGGAGGTCGTGGATAGATGGGGTCAGGGTGAGTTATACAAAATATCCATTGCCTGAGACTTGCTAACTCATGTATTTTGTGACTGACCTTGAAAGACAAAGGACTCTGATGTGAGACCACTGGGGCTTCTTGGACATCTTACCTGAGAGGTCTTTTCACCTGGTCTCTCCAACATGGTGGCTTCATCTGATTCTGCTTTTTTATTCAGTGCTCCAAGGATTCCAAAGCACAGGTACCAATAGAACAGAGAATAGTTCTTCACAGTTAGCTTTAAGGAGCACACAGTGATGCTTCTGGTGCTCTGAATTCATTAGAAGCAAATCACTACAGGTAAGCTACATTAAAGAGGAGATGAATTAGATTCTGTCTGCTGGTGTCTGTCAAAGCATGTGGGTATATTTTCCAGCCACTACACGTGTATAGAAAGTACCTATTACCTCTTGAAATGTACCCCAATAGTCTCTGCACTGTGAAACTGTTTGCAAATTTCACAAGGGTAAGGATTATTACCATACCTTATTCTTTAATTATGCACTAGGAAAATATATATTAAATTGGATAATTAATGGACTGAATACAATGTTTCATAATAAGCATAATAGTATAGAAGGACCTTTATATATGACAGAAAATTTATTTATTAAAAATTTACTTTTGAAAGTGATGCTTTCTTATTTTTTCAGTGCTCACAACATTTGGCTGTTGGGTTTATAAAAACAACAATTTGCTTACTATTCAGTAAAAAATGATAAAACCTGTCTACGTTTTCTTGGTAGAATCATGTGAAAATAAAGTATTAATATCTACTAAGGGTGGTAAACCTTTTGACATGAGAAACAATAATGCTCCATACCAAGCTAACATTGGAGAACTGCACAATCCATTCATAAAAATAAAATAGTTTAAAGTTTTATTTAAGTTGATGACTTGAGTTGGGCTGTACTTGTAGCTGTGTGGACCACAGGCTGCAGATTGAATTCTCCTTGTACATAAAGAGTTCAAGGCATTGGAAAAATTTACACCACAATCCCCTTTCTCTCAGAACTCCAGTCTGCTTTAATCTCACAGCTTCTCCAGATCTAATGATGTATTATTATTCTGTGAAAGCCTAGAACAATAATGGGAGAAGGAACTTTTCCAAGAATAATTTAAGAAGTAATGGCTTTGCAAGATAGAACAGTTAACTTCCTGGCAATTGTGTAATGAATGATAAGCAAAATTAAGCAATACACTCCTATTTGCTTGAGATTTATATGTTTGCCTTTTGGGACTTACTGGCCACTGAAGTGGACAGCATTAATCTTTGGCATCTTCATTTTATCTTCAATATAGAAGCTACTTTCTAAAGGTGCAATAACTCCCAGCCAAGCTATTGGAGGAAAGGTTATTTATGTTTAATTTCCCCAAGTGCCAGCATCTCAGTTACCATGTATTTGTGTATCAATATTAGCACTTTAGATGTTGAGAAATTTCCAGAGCTGTAGAGCTTACTGGCATATTTTGGGAATGCAAGATCTCTGCCACCCAGAATTAAAATTGCACAGGGAGTGGATAATTATTCTTTAAATGTAGCATACTAGGGTTCACATTTGGCTCCCAGCCATGAGTAGCTTGTTTCTTAAATATCACACTGTAGTCATACTTCTTGCCCAAGTTAGAAAGACAGGATGAAGGCAACTGAATTTGGGACATTATCTTGAACATGCAGAGCGTTCACGTTGGAGTATAACTTAGTTCCACCAATAGTTGGAGACATTTGGTGTCATATTATACCATCCTACAACCAAAAAGAGTTTAGGAGAAAAAAAAAAACTGTTGTTTAGGGAAAATGTCTGATTATCTGCTGTTACATGCTTGAAGCTTTATTGAGATAAAAGCTAAGACACCTGAGGTTTTATACATTTGCATTATGCCTTGGGGGCTAAAATTTTGAATGTTACAATTGCCCAGTATTTCATTAGGGGCTCCGTGTGACAATGGCCTTCAGGCAAGTCTAATGACAGGAAGCCGCTCTTCACTGCACAGGAAGCTACACTGGGTTTCTTTTGCCAAGTGTTTTGTTCCTTTAAATGTTTTATGAAGAAAACTTCTTTACTTATCTTCTACCATTTCTGTTTTTATTTTTGTATTTGAAAATGAGCTATAATTCAAATATATTCTGAGACATGATTCCACTGAAGACCTGGATTCCAAGTTCTTTTTTTAGTTTTTTTAAAGATTTAATTAATTAACATATTCATGTATGTGAGTGAGTGAGTGTGTGTGTGTGTGTGTGTGTGTGTGTGCGCTAGTACCAGTGTACTTAATTCTTGTGCACATAGGAAGGCCAGCAGTAGGGCATCAGATCCCATGGAGTCGAAGTCACAGACGTTTGTAGGCACCAGGTTTTTCCCATGCATTTGGGAATCTAAGCACCTCTGTTCCTCATGATTATGGAGCCAGATCTCAGCAATAGCTCTTAACTGCTGAGTATTCTGTCCACGCCCTCACCCCAATCTTTTTTTTTAAATGTAGAATAATTTCAGTTGCCAGTGGTTGGGTTGTTTTCATTGGAATACCTATTTCTAGAAAGTTCTGTCTAGAGATGGCTGAGTGAAGAGGGGTTTGTCTATGGAATGCAAGGCTCTGGGGGTTTGTCCATGGAATGCAAGGCTCTGGGGGTTTGCCTATGGAATGCAAGGCTCTGGGGGTTTGCCTATG
>CABHPH010155256.1:178-10687 GCA_902168325.1 Peromyscus nudipes | reverse complement strand
TTGCCTATGGAATGCAAGGCTCTGGGGGTTTGCCTATGGAATGCAAGCCTCTGAGTGTTAAAGCTCGGAGAATAAAAGCATAGGAATATTATTCATATGTAATAACAATATTCATTTAAGTAATTTTAGGGAAATTCATAAACTTTTTTTTAGAAAGAAGTGTTCTCTTTACTTTGTTTATATTGATTTTCTGCCTGAGTATTGTGAGTGATATTTATTTCTGTACTATTCTAGACATTGATGCTTTCCCCTTATTGAAAGGAACAAATAAGGTTGGTGATGGCCACAGTGAGTTAACACGCTTGCTGACAAGCCCTGGACCCCGCATTGTAGAAGGAGAGGAATGCCTCCAGCTCATGGTCTTCTGACCTCCTCAGGCGTGCTATGGATATACATGTCCACAGCCCCTCACAAACGTACAATAAATACTCATTTTGTCAACAAAAAAGACGGAAATTACTACAAAATCAAGGAAAAGAAATGGACATTGTAAGTAGCATGATTTTCATTTATGAACTACCTTTTATTGTCTTCTACTTATTTAAGCTTTTTGTTTTGTTTCTCAGGAAAATTTATAGTTTTTGAGTGTGCAGAGCTTTCATGTATTTGCTTAATGTTATTCTTACAGACCATTTATATTTGATTTTATAAAAGGGATCATCTTGAGTCTTTATCTTGGGTTGCACCGTCCAGCCTCTCTCCTTCCTAAGGTTTCTTGTTTTTATTTTGATATCTGTCTTTCAAGAGACCTTAGTGACTTTTCTTTTTTAAAAAACAAAATGTTATGAGATAATTTATACATATTGTGTTTAGTTTAGAAAATACTGTAAAGACTTTGAAACTGCTATTTAAATTCAGTGCTGAATTACACATGCAATTCAGTTGGAAATAGAGCTGAAGATACTTAGAAGACCAATTCATATTTAGAGTATAAGAAGAAAACAAGGTGTTGGCAATTCTGATTGTTGGGAAAAAAACACAAAGATGTAGTAAGCTTTCTTTTAGGCAACCAATGAGTTCCCAAATCAAGACACAGAGGCTTATTATTAGTTATGAATGCTTGGCCTTATCTTATGCTTGTCTCACTAGCTCTTATAACTTATTTTAACCTGTTTCTCTTCATCTATTTTTTGCCTCAGTGCTTTTTACCTTTCTTTCCTTCTGTGTGTCCTGCTCCATGTCTGGCTGGCAGCTGCCTCTCTTCTTCCCTCATTCTCTCGAGCCCAGATTCCTCCTCCTACTTATTCTCTCTGCCCACCGGCCATGCCTGTACCTCTACTGCCTAGCTATTGGCCATTGAGCTTTTTATTAGACCAATCAGGGGCCTTAAGCAAGCAAAGCAACACATCTTTTCATCATTAAACAAATACAGCATAAACAAATATAATAAACCTTTACATAGTTAAAGAAATATTCTGCAACATAAACAAATGTAACGCAACTTTACCTATTTAAACAAATATTCCACAACACAAAGGTGTCTCCATCTGTGAAGTTAGAGTCAGTTCTCCATGGTTGCCAGATGAATCTGTCTGGCATAGGCCTCTGAGAGACACGCCTGCAGCAAGAAACTGTAAGAAACTGCAGACTCTTGGCAAATTTTGAAATTACAAATGATACTGTGTGATATGGGGAAGAGAGAAGTTCTCAGTACTTTAACATTTGTCTGTTATCCCTGTTCTGTATTTTGAGAGGGATATCCTGGAGGTGGAGTGACCTGACAGGGTCTAAGTTAGTAAGTAATCTAGAAAGAGAATATTCAGGACTATATTAAGAAACACAGAAACTATGCAAATTCAAGAAATCATAAGGGATAATAATTTTTAAGATCTGATGACTAATTGGATATGTAGGGGTATTGGGTATAGTGAAATGAGGTTTAGTGGAGGTGATTATGTTGATCACGATTTGTAAGAAAAAATTTCAGTATGATCTCTCCATGCATGAAATTGGATATATTTGGATTTCTGATTGTTTTTAATACTTCTCTTGTCCCAGGTTTAAACCAGTAGAAGATTTTGGAAAGGGCAGATAATAAAGTGTTGAAGAATATGAAGCAGAGAGTAACTATGATTCGAGACCAACACTGTCCAAGTAAGCATATTGTCATCTTGTACACATTCTTTGCTTTCATATAAATTACAATTTTATCTGATAATGTTTGTACCTCATTGTTGTTTGCTGTTTTTTACTCTTTTGGCTCTTTGATCTTTGGGGGCCCACCACCCAGTGTCCAAATAAATCACATGGAAGCCTATTCTTTCTTATGAATTCCTGGCCTTAGCTTGGCTTATTTCTAGCCAGCTTTTCATAACTTAAATTATTCCATCTATCTTTTGCCTCTGGGCTTTTATATTTCTTTATTTCTGCATATGTTTCTTTACTTCTTACTCCATGGCTTGCTGTGTAGCTGGTTCCTAGAGTCTTCCTCCTTCTCTTGCTCCTAAATCTTTTCTTTCCAGACCACTTCTCCTCTTTTATTATCTCTGTCTGCCAGCCCCGCCTATCCTTTCTTCTGCCTTGCTATTGGCCATTCAGCTCTGTGTTAGACCAATCAGGTGTTTTAGACAGGCAAAGTAACACAGCTTCACAGAGTTAAACAAATGTAACATAAAAGTATTCAACACATCTTTCATCATTAAATAAATGTTCCACAGCAAAAACAAATGTAACACATTTTTAAATAATATTCTATAACATATCATAAACATATTTTTGGTGGCGCTCTTGATATAGGTGTTTAGTTGGAAGATGTGCAAGTGTGTAGATTGTGCTAGTGGGTGGTAAGAAGTCCAGGGCTCAGGAGAGACAGGGATACTATGGAGCAAATCTGGAGGAAACTAATGAGAGTTCCATAAGCAGCCTCAGTGGTGAGTTTATCTGTGTAAAGGATAGGCACCCCTTTCTCTTAGGCTAACCAAGGGTCCATGAGGCTAGAGCATACATAAATGTATAGGTAGGGAATCAGGAGTGATGGTGACCTTGGCTCATGGCTTATATTCTCCAACAGTGTAAGAAGAAATGCAGACTTTCACATACCCCTATAACAAAGAGTCAAGACTGACTGATGTCTGCTAATAAGAAAACCTCAGAAATGGGCCAAGTGCTTCACATTATCTTAAACCATGTGATAGAAAACAAGCAAACAAACTTGGTTGTTTTGGTTACTATAGAAGTAATCAGACAAGCCTTGTTTAGAAAAAAATGAGCACTGGACAGAGACTGGAGAGCTGATATCTGTATACAGTTGTACCATATATCTAACAAACATGCTCAGCAAGCTATTTTAACAGGTTTATGTCACAGAAATGGAGAATTGAATTAAATGATTTCCCCCAACCCTTCCCAATGTAAATATACTTTAGTTAATTTTAATTCATTTAAGACATGGTCTCAGGCTGGGCTACTTTCTATCTAGCTGATGATGACCTTGAAATATTGGGCCTTCTAACTCCATGTCCTGAGACTTCAGATTGACAGTATTTACCAACATGTGTGGATATTGTTTTAGTTTTTTTGTTGTTGTTGTTGTTTTCTTTTTTTGTTTTTCGAGACAGGGTTTCTCTGTGTAGCTTTGCGCCTTTCCTGGAGCTCACTTGGTAGCCCAGGCTGGCCTTGAACTCACAGAGATCCGCCTGGCTCTGCCTCCCTAGTGCTGGGATTAAAGGCGTGCGCCACCACCGCCTGGCTTTGTTTTAGTTTTAATGGAAAATAAAAGTATAATCTTCAGGACATAAATCTCGTCTACAGACCTGTGTCTTACTTTGGCCGAGAGTAGGAGACTTAAAGTAAAACTTCAGATTTGGGATAGAAATTTTTATTTATTTAAAAACATTTATGCATTTCTATTTGGGTCAAACACTGTGCTAGGTGCTGTGTGAGTAAAATGATTCATTGCATGGGTTTGGATCCTTGAGGGAATGCACAACCTGCTGAAAAAGTGGAAGATCCATCTTTGAAATGTAGAAACTATAAAACTAAAGACACAAACAGACAATAAACATCCCAGGATGGAGCAGAGCACCATAGATAATCTTTGTTCCCAGGCTGTTTGTTAATAGCCTGAGACATTTGCTGTTAATTGGCCAGGACATTTTCCAGTTCAGTTCATGTGATATGCCCCTAGTTCCCTCTTGTCTACTAAATTGTTGCCACCATAGCCGGAAGAGATTCTGAAAGTGGTCTAGAAGACTGCAGAAATGTTACCTCCCTGCAGTGGAAATTGGTTTGGGTATGAACCCATGAGCAGTTTGGTGCCATTTAGCTTATGTTGCATGTGATCCTTGAGCTAACTAAACTCTTGCCATCAGAGCTGAAGCTGCTGGGGATGGGAACTGGGGAGTCAGAGGACAGCATTCTATTAGCATGTTAAGCATCTCAAGACTGTCCCTGTCTGCACTGCTAAGATCATAGCCTTCACTCTTCTCCATATTCTCTAGTACTTTAAAACCACTGTCACTTCTCCTAATGACACCTCCTATCACGAGCAGCAGCCTGACTAGTAAAGTGAAAGGTGGCACACACTTGCCTTTCTCCAAATGATAGCTCCCATTCATTTTTTTTTCTGTTAGTAACTCAGATTAAGACAAAACCTTGGGACTGTTGCTGTGTTTATGGAGAGATTACCCCCTTGATAAAAGTGTTATTTGAAGAAGAGAGATGGGACAGCATAAGAGAGAAGGATAATTCAAGTTCAAGTTCAGCAGGTAAATAACAGAAGTAGGTCAGAGATTCAATACCTCCTACTGTGTAGAGCAGAGGTGATATGTTCAGACCTTTATCTAACTCTCCCCATGTATAGCCCTTTATTGCCTAAAAAGTCTAAACATGTAGAAACTTCTTCCTAGGAAATAAATATATGCACATGCTGAGAGAGAATCTGAACTAATAAACTGCATTTCAAGAACCTGATATATAATTCATGCCTTCAATAAGGACCACTTCTCTGCCTTAGTTTTTGTCAAAAACTAAGATCTATTATTTCTCATTATTTATATATTCTTCCCATGACTACAAATTCTGTGAGAAAAGAACTCTACTTTTATCTTTTCATCATTATGATCCATCACAGGACCCAATGAAATTGTAATTAGAATGAGAACCACTAACAACATTTAAGTAAGTTAAGGCCACACTGAGATCTATGTGTTATAATGGGCATGATTTATCATATTCAATAGTTTTCAATAAGGAATTTGGTTTTGTGCAAAACAGATGCTATTCTTGACCTGAGTGATAATCTATGTCAAATCTGATAGGGGTGGGTTTTTGTTATAGTTGGTTTTTTTGTTTGTCTTGTTTTGTTTTGTGTGTGTGTGTGTGTGTGTGTGTGTGTGTGTGTGTGTGTATGTGTGTGTGTGAAGAAGGTTGGTCCATCAGGTCCTAGAGTGGTAGTAGCCACAATGGATAGGTTCAGAGTATGGATTGGCTTTGTTATAAAGCACCCCCCACCCTTAAGGTAAGGGCTTTGATTCTTGGGGTATCAATCAACCTCAAGTTTGAGATCAACCAAATGGAAATCATTTATTAACAATGCCTGTTGCATGGTCCAAAGTTTTGAAAACCTGGATGCTGAAGCCTGCATGAGTTTCTGTGGTGGGGGACACTCCATGCATAGTCCATCACCCACTGAAGCCAGCAAAGTCATGCACCCTGATCACGGGCAGAGACCATGAAAATTCATGTTTGAAACTCTGCAAAAGCTCTACCCTCTGCATGTCTCTCTGGCTAATTTTACTTTGTATTCTTTTCCTTTCAAACCATGAGTAAAATAGAATTTTAAAGAACTTTATGTAGTCTACGTTTTGTGTGTGAGTTACTGAATCCAAATGAATTTTGGGATTACCTCTTCCTGGTTTATAGTTTGTGTCAACATTGAATGCAATTTGGGGACCTGTGTCTTCTAACTTTGTAGCTGGCAGGAACTTATTGTATCTGTTTGAAAGCTAGGCTTTAGAATCAGGCAGACATGAGTACACGTCTTGGTGTGGTTCCTTTGCAATCTGTATTTCCTAGTAAATCTTTACTCTCTTTATCAGTAGAAATGCATCTGATGATCCATCTCATCTCTTTTGACTTATTGTGAATTCAGTTGCAGAATGGTTCATAGGAGCTCAGACTCACTTTTCCCTGGCAGTGCTCCAATTCAAGCATTGGTCTGTCTTTTGTCCTTTTTCTGAGCTGTGTAAGAGGCTTTCAGCAAATGCAGGAATGACCCAGGGCATGTTCTTTAATGAGAATAGCTTCCTCATATTTTACATTACTATTTCTTAGAGGCACTGTTGATATTTTAGATGTGTGACCCCTGTTGCCTTTGGCAGAAGCCAGGAAGTGGGTGTTCACTTTCTCTACATTGATGTATATATGCCTCCTACTTGAGAGATTTCTCATTCTCTATTTAGAAAATGAACTATGACACTATCACTAGCCTACTGTGAGGATTAGGTGAGATAATGTGTTGGTTTAGTGGTAACACAAGGTTGATATTAGTAAAGAACAAGAAAGAAGGCAGCATCTACCGAGCACTAAGAAAAAACTCATGTTAGAGACTTAGGACTTTCATTAGAGAGCTTTTTCAAGATTCAATATAAACATATTTTTAAATTTAGGTATATATGTGTGCTTATGTAGGAGCATGCAGGTATGAGTATGAGTGCTGTGAGTCTGGGACTAGGGATTTAGCTCAGTGGAGACCATTTCCCTAGCAAGAGCAAGGCCCTGGGTTTGCTCCAGAACACCAAAACAAACAAGGAAATATGTGGACAACATCAGGTGATTTGACATTGTGTGGTTATGAAGTGGAATGTATCAGATGGCACCTTTAGAACAATACAAGCCTTTCCATCTACAAGGAAGCATAATATCTCCATACATTCTTGTCACCTGGAACTCTCATCTTGTCATCCAGGAACTCACGAGCTGTTACTTTTCCTTGTAACATTTACTTTACACATTTTTGTTGTATGTTTAGCTCCTTGTAGATTTTTGTGATTGAAATCTGTGTAAAGTGGGAACTGAATCAAACCTTGGTCAAGCATTTTATTTTGAGGACAGAGTTTTGAAAGAGGCAGTTGGTCACTGCCAGTGCTCAGCTTTCTATTCCCATTTTCTTGAATCCAGCATCCTCCCTCTATACTCCATGGGTCTGTCCCCAACTCATGGAATGGCACTTCTCCATTTGGAGTGGGTCTTCTTTCCTTAATTAACCTATTTTGGATATTCCCCCAGACATGTTCAGAGGTCTATTTGTTTCAAGAATGATTCAAGAATTCATTGGATTAATCAATGGCCCCTTGTAACTCATGTTCACTTAGAACCTGTGAATGTGATGTCATTTGAAAATAGAACCTTTGTAGATATGATCAAGAACAGGTCCTGTTAGATTGTTAGACTCCATCTTACTTGTTGTTGCTGCTATGATAAAACATACTGACGAAAAGCTGATTAAGAGAGAAATGGTTTCTTGTGGCTCATGTTTCCAGACTGTAGCCCATTATGGCTGGTAGCTTGAAGTGGCTGGTCACATTTGTCTATAATCAGGAAGCATAGAATGATGAATGTTTGTGATCAGGTCACATTCCTTTTTATGGAGTCATGGATCCCAGCTTGGAATGTTGCCACTATTAATGAACAGGCTTTCTCACCTAAGTTATTGTAATCAAGATAATGTGCCCCCCCCAAAAAAAATTCCCAGGAGATTCTGGATCTTATTAAATAAATAATAGAGACTCACAGACTTGAAATACATTATTACTGATATCTGTATAGGAAAAGGGAAATATGAACATGCACACACAAAGAAATGACTGCCTAGGTAGAGATTGGAGGAATTCTGACAACTATCAGAAGGTAGGAACAGGAAAGGAAAGCTCTTTATCTGGAGTTTTTATAGATGCTGTGACCCTGCTGACACACTGACCTTGGGTGTTTGTTGTATGCTGCCCTTAGTGTTGTTTTGTTACTGTAGACTCAAGAAATTCATAAAGGTAAGCTCCAAAAGCAGGAAGAGAGGGAATCTCAGGGAAGCTTATTGTCTTGTGAAAAAAGAGGAGTGTATCAAGGAAAGGAGGCCGATAATAAGATACTGAAAGGTGGTCAATAAAATAAGGATGAATACTTCTGTAAGAAACAAGACAGGTTTCAGAGATGGCCCCAGAAATAGGAGCTGTATTAGACTGTATTATTTACTTGTTTTGTTGCCATAACAAAAGTAGTTTAAGGAAGAAAGGTTTAATTTGGCTTACAGTTCAAGGAAAAACAGTCAGTCATGAATTTGTGTAGACAGGAGCTTCAGGCAGCTTCTCAGATTGCACCCACATTCAGAAAGCAGAGAGTAATGACTGTTGGCTCTCAGGTTGTTGTCTCCATGTCATTCAGTCTTGGATTCCTCCCCTACCTCTCAAACACCTCCACCTCTGCTCATGCAATAGCACTACCCACAGTTAGGGCAGGTCATCCCACATTAATTAACCTAGGCTAGATACTCCCACACAGATAGGCCCAGAGACTTGTTTCCATGGTGATTCTTAATCCCATCCAGTTGACAATACAGATTAACTATCACATGAACAAATATCACATTCTAGGAATTGGTGAGAATGGAAACAAGGAGAAAAGAATGTGAAATCCAGAAGTGGTAACAGTGAATAATTCATGAATCTCCTCTAAGAAGTTTAAGAGGTTCATGGGACTAATTAGCATAATAATTTAAATGGGGGAATACTTATGAATATCTAAATTAATTGTCGAGTGGATGTACTAATTCACTTGGCCTGCTTCTCCAACTTCTCTATCAAGTAGGTAATATATATGAACTGTATGGATGGATTTCCTTTACTCCTGACTTCTGGTTAGGTTCCATCAATGGTAGGGACCAGAACATGAAGTATCATTGACAACTTAGGTAGGGATAGTTTCTTGAATGCTTTACTCTAGGATAGTGAATTATCTGGGCTTATATTTTGGTATTGGCTAAGTTCTTATCCATGGGTTTTGCCTGGTACAGTCAAACAATGGCTATCATTCTGGGTTCTTATATTTATCCTTCATTATTTCCCTTTCAAGCTTAAGGGTAGATAACAGAAAGCACAATTTACTTTTGTTGGTTTCTCTTTGTTTTGTTTATATTCCTATGTGTAATCTTTTCATTAATTATTCTTGAGTTACTCCATTTAAGTATGCATTCAATTTTAAAGATATCAATGAAAGAGGCAACTTCTATAGTCATGACAGAATAATTGATATAGGTAGATAGACCCTGAGTTATTGATAGAACATTATTTCAAATTTATTTTCTACTTACAAGTGGTCCTTCACAAAATTACCACATCAATTCCTTTAATAGCATGAGTCAGCATCCTGTTTTCTTCCCCTAGCTCTACTGGAACTTCCAATATTACAGAAATCAGTCTAGTTTCAATCACGGCATCCCTGGCTTTTGTAGTCCTGAGCTCTCTCCTTGGTTCCTAGCATTTTCCGTGGTCACTGTGGTAGTTCTCTTGTTCTTCCCCTTGGCCTTTAACTGTTTTCCTTGTTACTTCTATGTTGTATGTTTACTCTTCTTTCCTGGAAAGCTTTTCCACAGACTCACTTCGTTATGGTCCTGGATCATTGACCATAGACCACTGAAATGACTTATCTCTTTAAAATAGCATATTTGCCCCACAATTTTCCCTCTTCATGTCAGCTTTATCCTTATCCATAGTCCAATGCTATAAAAATCTTATATGAGTGTACTCTCTATGAGAGATACTCTTGATCTGCTTTATTTTCTGCCCCATCTCAATGCCAAGAGTAGAAAAGGACATGCTGTATATAGTCAAGAATACTTTTGAGTGAATAAACTAGGCATTTAGTTTGAACAGATTTTCTGTTAAGTTCTCACACATTGATAAAGTCTAATTATATATCAATCAATCCATCTATCTGTTGGCAAGCTATCATTTATCATATATATGTACACATACATATACACACACACAAGCACATATATACACATTACACACATATACAGTCTATTTATCCAGCCTGCGTCTACCAGGTAATGATTGACAATATTAAAAAATTCCACAACCTCTCCTATTATTAAGACAAGTGTTACTCGTTTTTCCTTTAAAATGCCCGTTTGGAACACATACGCTGAAGTCTCCATGAAAATGCCTTCCTCAGCAGTTCAGCTTGACTCGCAGCCTCAGCGTTTCACTCATGGTGATGCTCACAGTGCTGTCCCCAGCTGATACCAGAGAAGAGAAGAAATACTATGGCAACGCCATCTCTGAGGAATGCAAGCCTTGTCTGATTGGAAACTTAATTTAGGATTGAACTTTTCAGAGTGCAGCCTAGTCTGCGGCTTTCCCAGGCACTCTCATTTGTACCCTATCTCATTTGTACCCTATCTCATTTGTACCCTATCTATCTCATTTGTACCCTATCTCATTTGTACCCTATCTCATTTGTACCCTATCTATCTCATTTGTACCCTATCTCATTTGTACCCTATCTCATTTGTAC
>CABHPH010155255.1:45996-69727 GCA_902168325.1 Peromyscus nudipes | reverse complement strand
CCAGGTGAGGTTAGCTGTGGCTGTTCTGTTTCTCTGACCTTCCAGCATTCACCCCAATAACTGGCCACAGGTTTGATTTTATTAATAAGACTCTTTAAGATTCCTGCTACAGATCCTCTCTTCCATCTCTTGCATTCTGTTGGTTATACTTGCATCTGAAGTTCCTGTTCATTTACTTAGATTTTCTGTTTCCAGTATTCCCTCTGTTTGTTTGTTCTTCATTTTTTCTATTTCCCTTTTCAGGTCTTGGGCTGTTTCCTTCATCTGTTTCATTGCTTTTTCGTGATTTTCTTTTAGGGATTTATTGTTTTCTTCTGCTTTATTTGTCCTTTCCCCTAGTTTTTTTTTTATAGCATTCTTCCCATTTTTTGTTTGTCTTTTCCTCAATTTCATTTTTGATTTCTTCTATATAAGCCTCTACCCTCTTCATAATGTTATTCATAAGGTTGCTTTCTTCTGCTTCTTCCATTTTGTGATGTTCAGGTATAGCTGTTGGAGGAGGGCTAGGTTCTGGTGATGCTGTATTGCTCTTTATTTTGTTGTATGTCCTTCTGCCTTGACATCTGCCCATCTCCTAGTGGATTCATTCTTGGTCTTATCAGCACTCTTGGTCCAGACAGAGCTGACAGATTCAGGAAGCCTCTCTCTGTTCCAGATGGAAGCTCTGGGCTGGATGGGAGCTGGGGGCTGGTCTCTAAGTCTCAGGAAATGGCTGGGGTCTCAGGAGAATGGGTGTGGGGGCAGGGCGTGGAGATTGCAGGTTCTACCTGGGGTCTTGGAAAAGGGGAACCTTCCTTCAGGGCCCACCCGATGGCCAGAACCTGGGGCCAAGTTGGGCAGGTCTTCCCAGAATGACTGGTGCCCAGGGATGGGACCTAGGGGCAGGCGTTTCTGGGTATGAGCCCAGGCACTCACCTCTTGTCCAGATGTGAGCCTTCTTTATATTTTAATACATTTTGTAGGTCACTGGGGGGACTTGGGAGAGTATCTGCCCATCTGAGTCCCTTCTGGCATCTTTTTTCTATAATAGGCTCCTTATGAAAAATGTGATCTTTATGCCAAATTGTTTAAAAAGAGACCTTTCAAGCTAAAAATAGTGCAAAACTGTAAAAGTATTATAAGCATCCTCATACCCAAAGGTTAATAATTATAGTTAACGATAAAAACGATGTGGTCTTGTTGTTTCCAGTATATTCAGTAGCTAGATCTAGTAATTATGACTGAAGTAAGGTTAGGAACAAGAGGATTTTGTTGCAATACATGAGGGCATACATGATTTCTTTATATCCCCAGTGACTGGCAAGAGGGCACTGCTCATAAAGGATGGTTACAAGGAGCTCTCCTTTCAGATGGTATTTCTTGGGAAGGCAGATTATGCTGAACAACCACTGCCCTTAACTCTGCCCTGGGATCCTGCTTAGGGAATAAAATTCTAGTTTTATGGACAGAGACTCTGCTAAGTCTCTGTCAAAGAGATGGGAAATTGTTTGTGACTAACACCACCTAGGTTTGGGTTGAGTTTCAACATAATTTGAATCTTCTAATTACATAATAGATGACATTATTTTTGTTTTATTATGGAAAAAAACAAAGACAGCAATTTTAAGGTGAAGATTGGTCTAAGAACCACTTTTTAGGGGTGCTCACTTTACCCAATATCATAATATCTCTTGAATTTGAAAAACAAAGGAAAAGAATAACACCAACATTTACTCCCTAGTACATTTTTCTTTAAGGATAACTATTCTCATCTAGAATAACAGTTGTCAAGAACAAGTAAGATAATGAAGACAAAAGCTTGTGAATTGTGTACTGCTTCAACATGATTAAATTTTTATCTTTTAGCCATGCAGATTTAATTATTTATACCATTTTTATCTTGAATCAAAATATAATAATAATACTATCAATAGAAACAATAAATTGTGCCTCCCACTGAAGTAAGAGATGACACACTGTTGCCTGTGCCTTAAAGAGGGACACTACACAAGGCTATTTCATTCACTTCCAAAAGCCATGTTTCTAGAGACTAATTTGCAACTAATCTCATCTTTAAATAGTGTCTCTTTTTAAAAGACAGAATCAATAACTTTCCTTATCTAAGTTCTCTGTGCCTCCATCAGACAGCTCTCACCACAAGTTTCCATCTTTATGCTTTGGTATGTTTTCTTTGTTGAAAATGGTGCCTCAGGTACGGAGTTTAACAGACAGTGCCCAATCTCTACACATGGAATGACATTAAGAGACTCAACCCCAACAGCACACATCTTGCTGCAGCTTGTAGTCCCCATAGTTTAACCTTGTCATAGTTGTCTAACTTGACCAGAAAAATAAAGCATAATTTACTATCATTTAATTTCATGAGTTGGGGTTGCTATGCATTCCACACCAACCAGCTTAAATGAGCACCTTAAATGATGAATTTTAAATAAGTGTCAAATAATCGTTTATGATTTTGTCTGATCATGTTTATTGATAAAATTATTTACTCATTTCAATTATGTTAGGTAGTATTTTTCCTTCTTTTTATTTTTTCTTTAATTTATTTTTTTGAAAATTCTATACCTGTGTACAGTGTGTCTTATCATATCTACCCCCACCACTCCCTCCATCTGTTTCTAGCATCCTCATCACATCTCCTTCTCAAATCCCTGTTGGTTTTATTGGTTATTAACATCTGTCCACTCACATCCAGCCTCTATATCTTATACAGACTGTGTCTATACATGTCCACATTGTGAACTCCATATGCAACATATTTCATCAAATACTTCACACCAGAAGTGAATTGTAAGCATGTAAAATCTTTGTGAACTAGGCTGTGAAATGTCAGTGGAAATACACTCTATGCAAGTTGACAGCTGATATCTGATCTGAAAATAGTGTATTTCCCTTCAAATGTCGGACTCCTGTCACTTTGCATTGCTCTGATATAAACAGTTATACAAGGGGAAAATTACTGTGAAAAAGAAAATCTTTCTTTTATAAACACAGTAACTAAAAAACAAAACAAAGCAAGAACTCAGAGTTGTTCTGTTTCTAATAACCTGCTTCCTTCTTAGAAGTATGATCATCTGTCTGTAAATGTCACATTAATCTCTTAGTTTTGTTGTATGCAATTGGCACAGAATTAGTGCTTAAAACAGGACATACTCATTTGCTTACCAGACTGGAAATCATGAGTCTCAAATGGGTTTTCCTGGGTTAAATTGCAAGTTTTTGAGCCATGTGTGGTGACTGTCACCTGTAATCCAGTGCTATGGGGGCTGAGACTAGAAGACATTGCATTTGAGGCAGCCTGGGATGTATAGTGACTGTAACAGGCCAGGACCTCCTTGTCCTTTTCTGAAGGTTTTAAGATACATACAAACACACATACTGTAGCTAGAGTTTTCCTGCCTGGCCCACAGTCAGGACAAATCTCTATCACCCGCCAGTCCCACAGCCGCTCAGACCTAACCAAGTAAACACAGAGACTTATATTGCTTACAAACTGTATGGCTGTGGCAGGCTTCTTGCTAACTGTTCTTATATCTTAAATTAATCCATTTCTATAAATCTATACCTTGCCACATGGCTTGTGGCTAGCCGGTGTCTTCACATGCTGCTTGTCATGGCGGCAGTTGGCAGTGTCTCCTCCCACCTTCCTGTTCTCTCAATTCTCCTCTCTGTTAGTCCCGCCTATACTTCGTGCCTGGCCACTGGCCAATCAGTGTTTTATTTATTGACCAATCAGAGCAACGAATTTGACATACAGACCATCCTACAGCACACATACACACATATACAATACATATAACAAATACAAAATATGTGTATATACATATATTCTAAATACACATACATGTATACTATATATATATTCTATATATATTCTAAATAGTCTATATATATATAGTCTAAATACTCTAAATATTCTAAATATTGAGTACCTGTGTGTGCATGTGTGTATGTGCATGTATGCACGTGTGTGTGTGTGTGTATGTGTGTGTGTGTGTGTGTGTGTGTGTGTGTGTGTGTGTGTCTTTCTTTATTCCTAGTTTTTTACCCAGAGTTCCTGAAACCTGAAATCTTTGGAATCTCTACAGTGGAGAGCATCTTTGATTTTCAATCCTATCACCCCTTCCTCCCCATTCCTGTGCTCACCTGCCCCCAGTCCACACATAAAATCCATGGGTCTTTACCAAGTACTCCGTGTATATCTTGTGGCTATTAGATTGGTCTTCATGTGGGATTTCTAACAGTGGGAGAAGGTGTGTCTCTGACTCTTTTGCCTGCTCTTGGGACTCTTTTCCTCCTGTTGGGTTGCTTTGTCCAGTCTTTATATGAGGGCTTTTGCTTTGTCTTATTGTATTTTTTTTTTTTTTTTTTTTTTATTTTTCGAGACAGGGTTTCTCCGTGTAGCTTTGCGCCTTTCCTGGAGCTCACTTGGTAGCCCAGGCTGGCCTCGAACTCACAGAGATCCGCCTGGCTCTGCCTCCCAAGTGCTGGGATTAAAGGCATGTGCCGCCAACGCCTGGCCATCTTATTGTATCTTGTTTTGCCCTGTATGGCTGTCATCTCTTGGAGGTCTGCTCTTTTCTGAAGAGGAATCAGAGAAGATGTGGATCTGGGGGAGAGAGAAAGTAGTGGGGAGTTAGGAGGAGTGAATTGAGGGGAAACTGTTTGTAATTTATTGTTTGAAAGAAGAAATATATTTTCAATTAAAAAAAAAGAAAAATTAAAAAAGAACAACTGTTTCCTTGCTTTGCCAAATCTCTAGAGTCTAGAGGACTCCTTCTCTCCTTGGTCCATACCATATCCACTTCCACCTGCAAATCTGTCAGTGGCTTTGAGTCTTGATCACATTCTGCCACCCTCTCACTGACTTTTTATCTTCTTTATCCATTTTTAAAGAAACTTCAGGATTAATTTATGCTCAAGTGATGATCTGTTGTAGTCCTAAGGTTCACTGTTCAACAACCCTAATTTCATCTGTAGCCTAATTGTACTCATCATACAATATAACAACACAGTTTGGAGGAAATTAGAATGTAGCTGTCTGAAGAGAGGCTTGACTGTCCTGTCAATTACCAAGGGTGACAGCAGAAAATAGATTTCCACATAAGTGATAGTCTGGTCTCCTGGCAGCCTAGACTATCAATTTCCAGCATAATATAAAGATTATACAATGTTTTGTGTGTTACTAGGATTTTGATACATCAAATGAGTATGTGGCAGAGAGAATACCAGCTAACTCCCAGCTGTGCTCTGGCATGGAGACCATGAGGAAGCCATGGCAACACTGTAATGACCCAGAAACTGAGGAGAGAAGGAAGCAAAATGGTGATGGGAAAATAGACTGGAAAGGCCATAGTACCATTTATGCATTTTGTTACATCAATATGCTATTGACAAGAGTTTGACAAATTTGTAAGTCAGTAACTAATTATTATGAAATTTCAATGCTATTTAAACTGCAGTCAGCCAAACCAAGGACCCAACTCTCAAGACAAGTTTCCTCTCTACCTGCCACTTTCTCTCTACCCTCTCTCTACCATCCACCCTCTTACAGCCTTCCTACAGCTGTAGTAAGCGTTTTTGGAAATGGCATAGAAGTGAAAACTGGAAATAGCTTTCAGAATGTTTATTTTGTTTTTCACCAATGGGAGGAAACTGAAAACTCAAGGTGAAATCTTAAAGCTTGGTGACAAAGTAGAAGCAAGTTTAAGGATCAAAGATTTAGTTTAGGCCCAGAAACTATTTACCAAGTGAAAGTCAGTCATAGTTAACATGAGATGCAAAGGGCACTTGGATCTTGCCTGACTTTACTGGTGTCAGAATAAACACAAAGTGAGCTCATATTATATAAAGAAATTAGCATCTCTGACTTTATTTAAAATGCTAACTGAAGTGGGCCCTTGCTGAAGTAACATTTTCAGCATTAAATATTTTTTTTTCCTTTCTGAATGATTTGGGCTCTTCTTGAAACATTTTCTTTTTTCAAAATAAATTTTAAAAATCTCAATTTCCAACTTCGCCAAAAGTAATTGATAGAGAGACAGAAAGAATAATTGATAGGCTGTATTAGTTGTTTCCCTCCAGAATGCTGACTGGCTTAACTCAGTCATGTGAGTAACATTGCTCTGACATGGATCTGGGTTCTGGACCACATGTACATGTGCTCCAAGTACACATGGCCAGGAGGAGATGTTCTTCTGAGTATGGGTACTTTCCATTTATTGGAGGTACACATTGTTTTAGAAATGGTTTATTTGCTCAAATTTCATTTTTGAGCTTCTTTTGTGATATATGTGCATATATATATATATATATGATTTATTACTTTGAGTAATTTTAAAGTCTATTATGATTTACATTAGAGTTACTTTGAATTTGAAGATTATGTTTAGGACCAGTAAATCTTTTTACATTGAGCACTGCTATCCACTAACATGGAATAGTTACTCACTGGATTGTATTAATTTCTCTCTTAAAAAACCTACTTTATTTTTTATTGATTGTGTGTTTGTGTGTGTGTGTGTGTGTGTGTGTGTGTGTGTGTGTAGGAGGGTGTTGGGCTTGTGAATGCAGTGTCTACAGATGCCAGAAGAGGGTGTTGGGTACCTTGAAGTAGGAGTTACAGGTAGCTGTAAGAAGCCTGACCTGGGTGCTGGGAACTGAACTTGGGCTGTCTGTAAAATCATCAAATTCTCTTAACTGTTGGGCCATCTTTCCAGTCCCTGGTTTTCTGTAATGTTCTTTAATAACATTCTTGCTTTGCTCCATGGAGTTCTTCTATGTCTTTAACATTATTCTCTAATATTTTATAGATTTGACTGGAATTTGAATAATTTTCTTTTCTACATCTCCCTACAATATGAAATACACAATATAAAGCATGCATGGAGGCTTAATGTGCGCATTCAGTGAAATCCAAAGTGGGAGATGAAATGCTCTAGAAACACGTCTCATGTTCCTGTGGTAGCTTGAGTGACATATGTTCCCAGAGACCCTTGGTCCCAGTTGGTGGCATTATTTGGGGAGGTTATGGAACTTTTAGGATGTGGAGGGAGTTTGCAGGAGGAAGTACATTGTTGGGGCAGGCTTTGAGAGTTTGTAGACTTGCCCAACTTCTAGCTCTCTCTGCATCCTTAGGGGAACTGAGATGTCACTCCTCAGCCTCCTCTTCCTGCCACCATACCTTCTTCACAGTTTCAGACATCAATCCCTCTGAAACCATAAGCCAATATAAAGCCTTCCTTAGGAGACTTTTGGTCATGCTACTTCACCAGAGTACCATAAAAGTAACCAACACACCCTCTTTCCAGAATAATCCCGTATATACCTAAAATATGCCTCCAGATGGTGAAGAGAGAAGGGTAGAGAGAGGGTAGATACCTGGCACACAGGTAAACTTAGGTGTGAGGAATAAGTTCAGATTTTGTATAGCACAATGACATGACAACTACTCATTAAATATTTCAAAACCTAATAGAAAAAAATTTGATTGTTCACAACATAAATAAATTCAGAGTTGTATGCTGAATACACAGATCTGATCATTACACATTACATACATGTTTTAAAATGTCAGAATATATGCAATTGCTGTGTGATCATTAAAATAAAAACTTACTAAAAATAATAAAACAACCCCATACTCAAAGGTTATCAAGATCACAATGTTTTTATAATCATTTCTGTAATTTTCAGTCATTTTTTCCTGAATTGAGGTATACCAAACAATATACAGTAGGTTTATCTGCATTTGAATAGTACATTTAAATAATAAGGGCCTTGTGGTGCTGATATTTCACTCAAAATTGTATTTCTGAGATTTGTTCATGATGAATAATTCTATCACAGTTTATGACTGATTTCACATTGCCCACATGATGGTTATTTGTATTTGTTATTGGTGATATGACCCAGTGTGGTCACTGTAACTAGTTAGTCAATCAACTATTAGTACATGTTACTCTGAAGGTGTATTGTAGTTGTAACTAACATCTACATTTAGATGACTATATAAAGGTAATTACCTTTAATAAGGAAATATGGCCATTCCAGTTACAGAAGTTGAGAATTGAGAATTAGACCCTACTTGTGTGTTTCTCTGAAGAGCTTTGGCTGGTTCTGCCCATACTTATGAATGACTCTGTGTTGACTAGTTTTATGTTAACTTGACATAAGCTATAATCATCTGAGAGGAGGAAAACTCAATTAGGAAAATACCTCCATTAGGTAGGGCTGAAGGCAAGACTAGGCCATTTTCTTATTTAGTGATTGATGGCCCAGGCCACTGTGGATGGTATCATCCTTGGAATGGTGGTCCTGGGTTCTATAAGAAAGCAGGCTGAGCAAGCCATGAGAACAAAGTCAATAAGCAGCACCCCTTCATGGCCTCTACATTGGCTCCTGCTTTCAGGTTCCTGCCCTGTTTGAGTTGCTGTCCTGATTTCCTTCAGTGATGAGTGCTGATGAGGAAGCATAAACTAATAAACCATTTCCTATCCAACTTGCTTTGATCATGGAGTTCCATCCTAGCAATAGTAATCCTAAGAAGGACTCCATAGTTTTTTATACATTTGTAATCCAGAACATGTTCCCATCTGAATAGGCTATGTATCTATAAGCAATTTATTTAGTATGTACATTTGTTAGTTTATTAAGGAAAACACAATGTTTTTTTAAAAAATGTACTTATATACATTGTCAACAGGAATGGGTGAGAGGTCTTGGTTACTCAATTCTAGCCAAATATTTCTACCTTAGTTTAATATTATAATATCATAATAATTAACATCACATTAGAGTATAATTTTAATTTGTATTTCCCTAAGCCACTTTTTCACATCCTCATTAGCCATTTGAATACCCACTTTCACGAAGGGTTTTTTTTTTCCTTTTTTATTGGATTACCTATTTTTATTTGAAGAGGTTTATGTATTGATTTGGATGCCTTATCTCAAATGTCTTCTCCCCTTATCTAGCTTGTTTAGACTGCTTTGTTATCTGATTAAAAGATAATTTAATCATACACAAATCAATCTTTATTATTCTTTCTATATCCTTGTAGAGGAAATTATTTCCTACTTGAAAAATCTGATAAATGTAGTTCTGTGACTTTTCCAAAAGGCTTATGATTTCTTTCTTTCTTTCCACAGATATGCCTTAATTAATTCTTCATTGGTTAATTCATTAATTATCTGCATTGATTATTTTATATGTTGTAAAATATGACATTAATTTTATGTTGTTCTAAATGCTGGTCAATTTTCCAGAAACACTTGTTGGAATGACCATATTCTTTTCCTTCCATGCCCCTCCTTTATACAGCAAGATTCTGAAAGTGTTTACACCTGTTCTTGATTCTCTATTGATTTTTGATGCCCTATTTTCCATCTTTATTTCTATTCCATGATAAGTCAATGACTAGACCCATATATTAAGTGTTAAAAAACTGAATCTTTCTAACTTGAATTTCTTTCAAGAGTGCTGTGGTTACAAATATTTAAATTAATGCTGATTTAAAAATTCATTGTATTAATATCTACAATGAAAACCAAAATGCTACTTTTTAAATTTACTTCTCCTGCGTATCTAGATTCCTCTTTCTCTTCCTGGAAATCCTGCCTATACCTTCTGCCTAGTTATTGGCCATTCAAATTTTATTACACCAATCACAGCAAATACATCTTCACACAGTGTACAAATATCCAACAACATTGAATCCTTCTAACTTGAATTTCTTTAAAGTGTGCTGTGGTTACAAATTTTTAATGTTGATTTAAAAATTCACTGTACCAATTTCTACAATGAAAACCAAAATGCTACTTGCTAAACTTGCAAATATATTTGAGAATAACTGATGTTAAAATATTTTATTCATATGAGTATGAAATAGCACTCCATTGATTTAAATATGTGTTTTAATGAAAATATCGATTTCTTCAACATGTTCACATTTTTGGTAGATTTATGCTTAATTATTTATTCTTAATTATTTATACTTTTGTTGATATTACAAAGCTGATATTGCTTCAGCTTTATTTTTTATAGCTATGATAGCAAGGAGTACACTGAATTTTGCTTTGGCATTCTATTAGTCCTAATACTGTACTCATCTCTGTGATCTTCAGCTTTCCTTACAAGCATCTCAGATGGTATTGTAGTGAAAAATTATAAATACAAATATCTGCTAATTCTGCCAAAATCAGTCAGGTTCAAATAAATATATAAATAACATATAAATAAATGACAAAGTCATTTTACCCCATTTGAAATGCCATTGCTGTGTGTTCGTCTGTGAGTATATGTTAAGCATATGCATTTATATATTTATATCTGTAGGTGCACAAGCATGGAGGCTGGAAGAGAAAGTCTGATCTTCTATTTTCTTGAGACATGGTTTCTCACTGAATCTAGAGCTAACCTGAAAGCTAAAATGCCTCAGCAATTCTCCAATCTCCTCTGTTTTTACCTTGGGGAACAAGCTATGTGAGAGATGAACTCAGGGCAGTTCTTCAGTCTCCACCCCGCTTACCTTGGGGAACATACGTGAAAGATATGAACTCAGGTCTTCATGTTTGCACAGTAAGTGTTCTTATTCACTAAGCCATTTCCCTATGTCATAAATACTTTCAATTCAACTGTTCTCTATTTACAATGTCTTTAACTATGATATTACCATTATTGTTTTTGCTGAATGGAAGAATTAATTCACTGTAAACCCTGTTTCACTCTACTGATATAACAAATTTTATTTTGTGAAAATGATATTTATAAGAGTTCTCTTAAGTCACAATGAAAGAAATGAAAATATATACCTAGAGACATCATAGCTTTTTAACAGTTCTAGACAAATCATATTGATTTTTTGGCTCCTTACGCATTGGAGCAGTGCACCAGGATAAAGATAGTTGTTCTCAAAAGTATTTAATCACCAAAGGAATGAAAATAATCTGCTTTTTATTCTGTACTATTTCTATTATTTGTTATTAGGTTTGGCAGAATAAAGACTGGGTACAGTTTTAGACATAATTACACTGAAACGTTATTCATGTTATCCAACTAGTTAATTCCCTAGAAATTTAGGATGTGTCCTTCTGTGGTTCAGTGTTGCTTCACTGTACTATTTTTGGTGGGCAGTTTGGACAGGATCTTGTGGAAAATCTGTAGTAACACTGTTCAGTTATATAGTGTGTGGGCATTTCAATTTTAATTTATCTAAATTTTTCTACATTATAAGAACTTTTGTACTGGGATTAATTTTAGAAGTCATCACTAGGTATTCTTCAGAAATGAATCTTTTTTGTTTGTTTGTTTTTTGTTTTTGTTTTTTGGTTTTTTGAGACAGGGTTTGCGCCTTTCCTGGAACTCACTTGGTAGCCCAGGCCTGCCTCTGCCTCCCAAGTGCTGGGGTTAAAGGCATGCGCCACCACCGCCCAGCCAGAAATGAATCTTAAACTCTATAATACATTATCTTATATCTAACAATCATTTTTATAATACTTTACATACAATGTAGATATTAAGATCCATCGATAAATTATAATATATACACAGTACATGTACATATATTACATCTATATAATATATTCATATTATATAACATGAAAATATATTAACAATAATCTTTTTGTTTATATAATATTAATTCTAAAGACATACTGCATATCAAAATCAGAGGAAGAGGAGGTCAGGTCTTTTGTATAAAGTAGCATTATACTTTGACAGAACATGCAAATACCCTCTAATGAACCCCAAATTACCTTTAGGCTACTTTCAATACCCAAGGCAAGGCAAACACTATGTAAATAGTTGTTATGGAAGCACCTGACACTAGACAACTCTGATGGTACTGTGATTCCTTCATCAGTTAAGCAGACAAAACACTCACTCTTTGACATTTTATATTCACCTTTCTCTAGTACTTTTATCACTTTTATACAGATAAAATATTTTTTGTTTGGGACAGTTCTCACTCTGCAAAACTTATATTGCCCTAGAATTCACCAATGGCCCAGACTGGCTTTACTCACAATGATCTCTCTGCCTCAACCTGAGTGCTGGGACTATGGGCATGAACCACCATACCTAGAAAAACTCTTAAAATATTTATGATGGTATGTTACTATATTTGTGTGTGTGTGTGTGTGTATGTGTGTGTATGTGTGTGTGTGTGTGTGTGTGTGTGTGTGTGTGTGACTCTAACCACAATACCTGACAAAAGAAACTTAAAAGATGAAAACTTTATTTTGGCTACAGCGTCCAAGGACTTCAGTCCACCATGTCAACAAAGGCATGGCAGAGCAATTCAGTTTATGGCAGTGGGAGCTAGTGGCAGAGGCAGCTCACAACATATCAGATCATAAAGTAAAAAGGGTAAGGAGGCATATACTGGCCCATGGCTTGCTGCTTCCTGTCCTCCTGTTCTCTGTTTACTTTCCAAGTCTCCAAAGCTATGGGATGGTGCTACTTACCTCAGGGCATATCTCTTCTCTGTTACTCTGTTACTAAGGATAGTTACTCTTCTCTGTAGACACCCTCACATGCATACTGAAAGGCAAACTTCAAGTTCCTCTGTGATTCTGAATTCAGTCAACATAACACTGAATAGTAACTTGCATAGATCTAATCACACTAATTCCCCAATTCCCCCTATGCTACTGTTGTCCCATAATTTACATCTACATTTATAAACCTCACAAGACACTGCTGTGGTGGTATTGTGTTCCCCAAAATATTGTGTACTTTAATAATCTTATCTGGGGTCAGAGACAGAATAGCCACAATATTAAACAGAGGTTAGGCAGTGGTAGCACACGCCCTTAATCCTAGCATTCCAGAGACAGAAATCCCTCTGGATCTCTGTGAGTTCAAGGCCACATAGGAAATGGCCAGGCACGGTGACACACGTCTTTAATCCCAGGGAGTAGTGGTAGAAAGCAGAAAGGTATATAAGGCGTGAGGACCAGAAACTAGAGGCATTTGGCCTGGAAAAGCATTTGGCCTGGAGAAACATTTGGCCTGGTTAAGCATTTAGGCTTTCAAGAAGCAGCAGTTCAGCTGAGACCCATTCTGGATGAGGACTCAGAGGCCTCCAGTCTGAGGAAACAAGACCAGCCGAGGAACTGACAAGGTGAGGAAGCTGTGGTTTATTCTGTCTCTCTGACCTTCCAGTGTTCACCCCAATAGCCGGCTCAGGTTTGATTTTATTAACAAGACTTTTAAGATTCATGCTACACACTGCTATTATTATTTTTCTTTTAAGGAGGAAGTGTGTCACTGGAGGTTTCAAAAAGCTCATTCTAAGTCCAGAGTCTCTCTCTTCCTCTTGCCTGCTGATCCAGATGTAGAACTCTCAGCTCCTTCTCCAGCACTATGTCTGCCTGCATGCCACCATGCTTCCTGCTATGATGACAATGGACTAAACCTGTGAATCTGTAAGCCAGCCCCAATTAAAGTCTTTCTTTAAAAATTAAAGTTGTTGTGGTCATGGTGTCTCTTCACAACAATAAAACACCAACTAAGACAGCATGGAGAAATTGTAGTGAAATTACTGTCACTAGGCAAAACTCCTCTACCAGCTTTAGACTGGTCAGGAGTGTTGTTGTTGTTGTTTGCTTTTTACTCTTTTGGGAGGCTCCACCACCCAGCTCTCAAATAAATTCACACATGGAGGCTTTTTATTACTTATGAATGCCTGGCCTTAGCTTGGCTTAGCTTCTAGTCAGCTTTTCCTATCTTAAATTATCCCATCTACCTTTTGCCCCTGGGCTTTTCCTGTTCTCTACCTTCTGTATTGTAGCTAGAGTTTTCCTGCCTGGCCCACGGTCAGGATAAATCTCTTTTACCTGCCAGTCCCACAGCCGCTCAGACCCAACCAAGTAAACACAGAGACTTAATTTGCTTGCAAACTGTATGGCCGTGGCAGGCTTCTTGCTAACTGTTCTTATATCTTAAATTAATCCATTTCTATAAATCTATACCTTGCCACATGGCTCGTGGCTTACCGGCATCTTTACATGCTGCTTGTCCTGGCAGTGGCTGGCAGTTACTCCCTCTGCCTTCCTGTTCTTTTTATTCTCTCTGTTAGTCCCGCCTATACATCCTGCCTAGCCACTGGCCAATCAGTGTTTTATTAGCAACACATTTGCCATACAGAACATCCCACAGCACTGTATGTCTTACTCTTACTCTGAGACTTGTTGTATAACTGGGTGGGTGGCCACTGGAGTCATCCTCCTTCTCTGACTCCTCAAACTTAGATCTCCTCCCAGATTTCTCTCTATATATATATTCTTCCTGCCTGCCAGCCCTACCCATCCTCTCTCCTGCCTTGCTATTGGCCAGTTCTTTATTAGACCATCAGGTGTTTTACACAGGTACAGTAACACATCTTCACAGAGTTAAACAAATGCAACATAAACAAAAGTAACTCACCTTAAAATATTCTACTACATAGGAGAGCTGGTCTCTACAGAACCCTGACACACAAGATTTTTCTGTGAGTGTCAATGTTTGTAATGAGTATAGGGATTAGGAGGAGACATGGTAGTGTGTACAGTTCTATGTTTTATATCTCTGTTGGGAGCAGGAAAATTTTAAAGAATTTACACACTAGCTCCTGAATCTTAAGGAAAGTTGCTTCCAGTCTGGAAGGCAGCCATTGACCTTTGCCTAGAGAAATCTATAAATAGGTGGTCCAGAAATAATGTTCCTCTTTCAAGGATAAGGAATCAAAAAGAAGACAAGGAAGGCTGCATTCAAATGAGCAAGGAAGCTAGATATGAGTGAAAGTTGTCAAAGAGAGGACAGCTGTGGATTAACAGATTTATGTGGACTTAAATCCAAACTAAGACAAAAAATTGTATTTCATTAATTTATTTTATTTGAGAGAGTGTTTCATACTTAGATTGCCCTAGAACTGGCTTCAATATTGCAATAATTCTCCTGCTTCAGCGTATTTATAAAGCCCTGTTAGTTAGTAAAATTAATATTTATTGGAGCACAGAGAGGAAAAAGCAAGAGAGCTGAGATGGAGATGAAATGCCATCTGGAAGAAAGAAACATGGTGCTTGATAAGTTTTAAGACAAAGAAACATAAAACCTAAAAAACCATGGTTTTGGTTATAGAGATTAGAAATGGGAGATCCTAGCAAACAAAGAGAGAAATAAAAATGTGCATGAATAGTGACACAAGGATAAAACAAGGAAAGGCTGAAATGAAAGGGAGACTGGTGATGGTGAGAAACATCACACCAGGCTAACTTCGACTTGTTGGAGAAGGACTAGTTGATAACAAGTGTAATGGTGAGTGAGATGGCCGACTGAGTTCAGGAGTTAGCGTCACACCCAATGGCCTGAATTTCATTCTTGGTCACATAGGGTAGAAGGAGAGAACTGATTTCTACAAGTTGTCCTCTGACTTCCACATGCTCACACACACGCAAGCACATATACACAAAAAACTGTAAACCAGAGTAGATATATAAAATTTAAATGGAAAGAATTTATTCACTTAATAGCTTCAGGTGAAAAGTGGTTAAACCAATCATTCATAAATATGTGTACTAGCAGAAATGTTGAACTCAAGAATAGCTTATAAAAATCAAGGCAAGTCATTCCAATATCTCGTGAATAACTTTTCAGCAAGATATCATGAAAGACTTTACAGTAGAACACTGGAATGAGTAAGCAGAACAGAATAGAAAATGTACAAAGGCCACTGTGAGTCTTGTCAACACAGAGTTAGGGCTCATATAGAGTGTTAGATGGAGGAAAAGGAAGTATGAAATTACATAAAGAATATCTGATACTTAAAAGTAAAACAAAATCAACAAAAACTGTAATATCTAAGATATAATAAGTATACTTAAATTTACTTTCCATAGGTAAATGATATTAATAAGTACATTAAAATGTTATATATTAATCATTGTATAAAATTTCATGTTCCATGTAGAAAAGGATATGTAAAACTTTGAAAAGTAGGGGTTGAACTACGATAATCCAACAAATTCCAAAGAAACAAATCTCTATTAGAAGGTCAATGTTAGAAACTTGAATTCAGTTCACAAATCAGATGGATATTTTACAGTAATAAAAAGTAGGGTTTCCAATGGATATCAAATGGCTATACAGGGTTGTTCACTAAATAGTTCTGTAGCAAAATTAACAAAGTATATATTATTAGATATTAAAGGATAAAGAGAAAGGATAATGTGGGGATTGTTTCAATTTACCACCACATGCTATTGTCCTGATACCTCAAGTGAACAAACTATGAATAGAGATAAAAGAAAATAATAGCATAATTAGTAAGGTAGATGTATTAGAAATCTCTCTCACTCATTGTTTCAAAATAGATATTCACATGAAGCCCCAGCAACTTGTGAATGTGACCTTATTCAGACAGTGTCTTTGCACTTTGCAGAAACCATTATGTTGAGGGCCCTGTGATGAGGAGGCAAAATGGCATTATCCAGGGCTCTGGTAGCTGCTGAGACATGCAGAAAAGATGAGAGCAGAGAGGCAGAGTAATGACGGAGGCAGAGACTCTGGTGATGGTGCTACATGTCAGTGAACACTGTAAGGGAATGAAACAAGTTTATTTTTGCATTGGTCACAGAGGTTTCTATAATGTGTTACCACAATGATTTCATGCAACTCAATGTGAGATTTCAACCTCACTTTAGACTAACCGTATTTCCCTGTAGATCATGGGTGGCCTACAGGAGTTGAGTTTCCCTCTGTGTCAGGACAGATCATCTCAGAACACATTATTTTGGAGGAAACATGGTTCTAGGAGGCCTTGGAATGTAGGAAAGGAGAGGATGATACAGATGTCTCATTTATAGTCATATATCCACCAGTCTTTTATTCTCAGCACCGACTAGCTGTGAGTCCGCAGTCACTGTTGAACATCACAAAAACAAGAGGACTTTGGTTTTGGTTTTGGTCTTCAGCTTCAAGCACTCAAGTAAAAGTATACCTGCCAAATCTCTATTTGACAAGGGAAGAAAAAACGATAATTCAGTTACCAAACATAACGAGAAAAAGAGTCTTGGAAGAGCATCTTAGAAATATTCCTGACAATCACTGTAGGCTTCCACCATCAAGAACCACAAATCTGGGTGAGTGGGGAGAATCTCATTGCTGGTTACCTAGTTACACTGTTCACATTTCACTTCTCAACAACAACAAAAAAGGCATAAAAAGTTGCATATCACATTTTTGTTCATTTTTATTTCATGGGCTGCATGTTTTGCCTGCTTGTATGTCTGTGTACTTATGTGCACCATGCCTGCAGAGGTCAGAGGAGGGCATCAGCTTCTCTTGAACTGACATTACAGTTGGTTTTGAACCACATCTGGATGCTGAGAATTGAACTTGAGTCCTCTGGAAGAGCAGTCCATGCTTGTAACTGCTACGTTGTCTCCAGCTCCATATCATTCTTGAAAACACAAAAACAGGACAAAACTCTGATGATTGGTTCTTTGGGCTGTGGGTGATGAAATCCCATCAAGCAATTTGTTCAATATGCATCAAAATATTGTATACTCAATGTTTATTCTGTTATGTAAAGCTAAATATTTGAACATTTATAAACAACTACATCAAAATTAATCTTTTGAAAGTATATACTGTTTATTATGAATATAAAATACACAAAGCACTTTTGTATTTAAAAATATTTCTATTGTATATTGATTGAACATAATTTTTTTTTGTAGCTCGAATCTTAAATGGTTTTAATAAAATCAAACCTGAAGCCAGGTATTGGGGTGAATGCTGGAAGATCAGAGAAGCAGAACAAGCCACAGCTTCCTCACCTGGCCATTTCCTCAGCTGATCCTGTTTCCTCAGACTGGATGCCTCTGAGTCCTCATCCAGAATGAATGGGTTTCAGTTGAACTGCTGCTCAAAAGCCTAAAAGCTTAACCATCTCTAGTTCCTGGTCCTCACACCTTAAATACCTTTCTGCTTCCTGCCATCACTTCCTGGGATTAAAGGTGTGAGTCACCATTCCTGGCTGTTTCCAGTGTGGCTTTGAACTCATAGAGATCCAGATGGATCTCTGCCTCCCAAGTGATAGGATTAAAGGCTTGTGTGCCACCATTTTCTGTTCTCTATGTCTATCTACTGGCTGTTCTCCCTCTGACCCCAGATAAGTTTATTAGGATGCACAATATATTGGGGGATACAATACATCACCACACCAGAGTGTCCTTCTCCATGTCTTCAATACCTTGTTATATTCTGTCTTTTTTTATTAGAACAATGTTACCAGCTATGAGGAAACATCAACCCTTCTTAGTTTGTTTATTATTTATTTATCCATTTATGTATTTATTTTATGTCCCTGGGTGTTTTGTCTACATGTATATCTCTGTACCACATGAGTGCCTAGTTCCCAGATATTCCATAAGAGAACACTGGTTTCCCTAGGACTAGAGAGAGTCATAAAATGTGTGAGCCACTGTAGATGTAACCAACCATCTTATTAAATAAGAAACACAGAGCCAATGTAAAGATAAAAGCCCAAGAGTCAGAGCTAAGAGCCTTACCCGCCTGCTGCCAGCTAGCCTCTTCAGCCAGGAGACCTCTCCAAAAAGGGAGCTACTTCCTGTGTGTTTGTCTTATAAAGGCTTCCTGTTCCGCCTTCTCATTGGTTGTAAACCCAACCACATGACTGTCTCCTCACTGCCTGTCTGTAGGTCACTCCAGGTCTTCTATGGTTGGTATTGAGATTAAAGGCGTGTGTCTCCAATGCTGGCTGTATCCTTGAACACACAGAGATCTACCTAGTTCTGCCTACCAAGTGCTGGGATTAAAGGCGTGCGCCTCCTTCAGCAAATCCCACCGGTGTGCACCACCACAACCGGCTTTCGCTATGGCTTGCTAATAGCTCTGACCCCTAGGCAACTTTATTTATTAACATACAAATAAAATCACATTTCAGTACAAATAAAATACCACTATAAGCCACCACGTGGGTGCTGGGAATGGAAACAAGGTCCTCTGCAAGAGTAGCAAGTGCTTTTAAACATCGAGCCATTTTTCCAGCCCCAATATTTCTTAGTTTATTTAAATGCAAAATAAGAAATTATAATTGATAGTCCAAAATAAAGATAGGAACAGTACGTTGTGGTAACTATAAGACATGGACCTGAAATATGTGTCAGTAATGAGTGGTTTCTGGTACAGTGTATTTATAGTGTGTAATGACATGTACACAAACTCTGAATATTCTGCTTAATTCTCTGTGAACTTAAAAATAATTCTGGCTTTTAGTGAACTAAAACTGTAAAGTATAAATGCAAAAAAACTTGAATGGACAAGAAAACTTTGAAGTGTTTTTATTTTTGTTTTTGTTTTTAACACTATGTGTAAAATCATGCAATATTACCAGAAGTTAGACTATGAAGAGTTAATATTTTGGAAATATTAAAGCAGCCACTTTAGTTATTATTTCTTAAAAAGCAAAGTGAAGGATCTGGGAGTGGGTGAATGGTTAAGACAGTTCCTTGCTCTTGCAGAGGACTAGAGTTTGGTTCCTAGCACCCACATCAGGCAGCTCACAATTGCCTGTATCTCTGGCTCCAGGGAATCAACCCCCTTTCTAGCCTCTAAAGGCATCCACAAACATGCAACATATGCACATATGTACAAATAAAAATTAAAATTAAATATTTTTAAAGTACCGTTAATATTCCAACAGTGTAGAATGAATAGTATCATAAAATATTTGATTATTATAAACTAAGGTGAGAATTAAAGTTAAAAAAAACCTAAGAAGAGATAGAATGAATGTTGATTTTAAATGCAGCACTTGTTACTGTGCAAGAAAAGTCACTAGGCACAACAAAACCCAGTATCAAAGCTTTATTGGGGGGAAGGGACAGGAGAATGACCAGGATTGTGGAAGGCAGGTACAGAGGGCAAGAAGGAGAGAGCAGAAGAGAGGGGAGGAGTCTGTGACCGACTTTTTAAGGATTTCCCTGTATATGCGTATGTGGGCTTATGGAGCTACACCATGCATCCACAGATTGTGCAATCACGCAGCACACTGATGACATAAGACCCCTTACTTAGCTACTGAACTGTGCAAGTTCAGTCATATAGCTGGAGAAGTGGCAGAATCCTAACAATGAATAGAAAACAAAGGGTGATAAATTCAAATGTAGTAGTATCAATAGTTAGCTAAACTATAGATGCTTTAAAGAGTTCAGTAGAACAAAAAAGATAGGAAATAATAGTGCTATAATCTGTCTATGGGAAACACAAGCTAAAACTTAAGAGAGGTGTAGACTAAAATTAAATGTTCAAAAAAGTTAAGCATGCATTTGATCAATGAATTGGAGCCACCTTGGCAATTCATGTAAAATATACTTCAAAATAATGGAGTAACCAGAGGCTAAGATTTTTATTAATCATGATGAAACCGTAAGCTGAATTTGCTAATTGAAAAATAACCACAAACAACAACAAGTACAAGTAAGGATATAGAAAACCAAGCATCACCAACCACCTGGTCTACTGATATTTATGGACCACAGATCACAGCACATCGTTCTTCCTATGCACACATGGGACTTCCATCTTATAGACAATGGTCAGCCTAAACTGAAAAACAAGTGTTAGACCAATTAAAATTACATAAAATGTTTTCTCCCATTACCAAAAATATACTTGAAAACCCCCAAAGAGTAGCAAACTCAGTAACAAAAAGATACATGGAAAATTCTTAAGCAATTGGATACAAAATAACACTCTCCATAACAGCATTTAGGGTCAAGAGAAACTTCATGTCTTAAAGCAAAGACATGATTACCTCCACAAACAAAATACACAACTGATCTGACAAATGCAATTTAGCTAAAGCAGTAATTAAACCACCGTGTGGCACAGCTCAGCGTGAAAGGCTACTCACCTTGGAAGTGTAAGTTGTTTTCAAGGCAGTAGCTGCTGTTTCTTTCCATTCAATAGGCTTTTACAAAGGAGTCAATACAAAACAAGAAGAAAAAAGAAATAAAAGAAAAAAATCATTAAAGTAGGAAACAGAAAACGAACAGACAAAATTTAAAAAACACAAGTTGGTCCTTTGAACAGACACTAAAATTTTTAATACCTCAAATTTTAAAGAATCTACCATCTCAGAACCCTGTCACAGAAAGCAAAACAAGGTGATGGTACCTAACCACCAAAGTTGTCAGCTTAAAGAAAAGAACAAATTCCAGGACATGCACCAATTACTGAAGGAATTCAAGCAAAAAAGAATCTGAACTGCCCGATATCCATAAAAAAGGAAAGAAAGTAGAGAAGCCTTTATATGTAGATGGCATCATATAAGAATACCATCAAATCATTGAGGGAAACAATACCAGTTCTATAAACACATGCAGGAAATAAAAGGAGGGAGCACAGACAATTTCATTATTTCAAAGATACATTACCCTGACACAGAAAGGGAACAATCTTAGAGAGGAAGACAATTACAGACTAAGTTCCCTCATGAACAATGCTGCAAAATGCCTATCAAAACATTAGCATACTCAACTTTTCATACATACTGTTTTTTGCACATGTTGAAAACAATTCTATCTCTTAATATACAGTGTTTTCCTATGAGTAAAGGTGAATGTTTGTTAAAAACTATTTTCTGAATTCTTTGAGATGACATTATTTTTTTATTTTGGATTAATAACCTAGTGATTTAGAAGAAATGAAGTTTCTTTTCTTTTTTTTTAAAGTTAAAACAACCTTGCCTTCCTAAGACAGACCCATTTGATCTATAATCATTCCTTTAAAAAATAATAAAGACAGAGAAATATTTAGTAAAAATCCAATCTTCATTTCCAATTGCAAACTCTGAAAAAAATCCAAGATTATAAGAGAAGTTATTCATTCTGATAAAAGGATTTCTAAAATTTCTGTAGCTGGTCCTATGACTAATAGAGAATGATGGCGATGTTTGATCTCAGGAATTACATTCAATGTTGTATTAGAAATGATAGCCAATAATGGAGGAACAGAAGGAAAGGAATGGCATTTGCACTGGAAAGAAGAATAAGAACACATTTACTCACACATGGCTGTGTATTTTTGTCGATCTCCTTAAGGAATCTATGAAATAGCTGCTAGAACTAGTAACTGAACTTTGTATGACCACAGGTTGCAACGTTAAAATACCAAAACAATCCTATTTCTAAATATTAACAATGGCCTACTGCCAATAAACTTAAATAATACCATTAACAATAATAAAAGTGAACAAAGCATTTTGTAATCACTATGGCAATATATGTGCAAGAGAATTTTCTTTTGGTAGAAGCTTATGTTATTCTAACTTGGTATCAGAATATACAGGGTGGTTCTGATATGTGACAGAGTGTTTGCCTGAAGTTCCTAAGGCCCTCAGTTCAATCCTATGTACTATAAAACACAAAAAATAACAACAAAAATTACCAGGCTTAAAATAGTTTTAAAATTTTTCTACAGGAACATATTATAATGTAAAGCGCCTCATGTCAAGGTTTACTATTAAGACAGTAATTGAGAAAACATAAAACTGGACTGCTGCAATAAAGCCATAGAATAATGGAATATGAAAGAAATTTACAAATACAATAAAATACTTGTAACTTATTGGTTTGACAAAAATGTAGTAGTATAGGGGAAACTGGGCACCATTATATTGACCCATGTTTTCTTATGGCTTCCTTACATTTCATGACAAAAGAGACCATGCTATTGTAATTGAGATGACTCATTAGCTGACCTTAAAATCAGGGAACCATTTGAGACCTTAAAATCAGATGAGGAAGGCAGAGCATGAAGCTAGAGACATCAGAGAGGTCTAATTTTCATAGGACTGAAACTATATCTTCTCTCTTCATTAATACATATTGTTCAGAAAGTAAAAGATGATTCACTGGCCCACCTTAAACATAATTCTGATGTTTTAGCTGGGATCCAGACCATATATAGAATATATATATATTTGATGATGGACATTTATGAGGACACAGTTGTCACTATTCCCCCACTACAATGGGTAAAATTAAAGATTGCTAATAAAAGTGCTGAAGACTTCACCAAGTTATGTCACTTATACAATTGGTGGGAATGCAAAATGCTAAGCAGGATTTCTTTCTTTTTTGGGGGCGGGGGTTGGAGCTGAGGATCGAACCCAGAGCCTTGTGCTTGCTAGGCAAGCACTCTACCACTGAGCTAAATTCCCAACCCTAGGATTTCTTATTAAGCTAATGTATACACTTTCTACATAATTCAGAAATCCTTCTCCAATATGTGTAGCTAAAACGAAGGAAAACACGTCTACATAGTGACTGGTATATGGATGTTTTTAGCATCTTTATTCAAAATAGTCAAAACCTGAACAAGAGTTTTAATGTTCTATAGTTTGTAAATGGATGAGAAAAATGCACTAACCCACTACTCAGGAAGAAATGGCTGACTTTGACATGTACAATCACATGGATTAGTCATCAAAGCATTATACAAAATGAAGGAAGCCAGTAACAAATGCTATATATTCTATATGTCAGTTTATATAACATCTTGCTATTCTACTGGGTTAGCTTCCTATAACTATAATGAAAAGTGTTCATTTTAGCTTTTAATTTGTAGGATCTAGGGACTGGAAGTTTCATCTTGTTTTATTGGGTTTTTACAGAGAGAGAGAGAGAGAGAGAGAGAGAGAGAGAGAGAGAGAGAGAGA